>JANVCL010000213.1:8264181-8276045 GCA_026546855.1 Erythroxylum incrassatum | reverse complement strand
TTGATTTTCATTGACTTATAAATTGTTTTGGCCCAAATTGAAAATGGACTTCTGCATTTGTTATTGCTTTAAAAAAAGGGGTTACCAATTTGGATTGATTGAGTGTTCTAGCGTGCCACCCTCGCGGGTCACGAGCTCGGATATCATCGTCGATATCAGGTTCGGGTCTTGCGGGAGTGAGATGCTACATAAGATGTCGAATGAATGGAGATTGATTAGGTTGATCCCCTTGTACAAGGCCAAAGGAGACATTCAACAATGTCAAAACTATCGAGGTATCAAATTACTAAGTTATACCGTGAAGCTGTGGGAGAAGATAATTGAAAAGAGAATCCAGAGAGCTGCTTCTATATCGACCAATCAATTCGGATTTATGCCTGGTAGATCCACGACAGAAGCAATACATCTATTTCGGAGACTAATAGAATGCTACAGGGAACAAAAACAGGATTTGCATATAGTTTTTGTAGATTTGGAGAAGGCGTATGACAGGGTTCCTAAAGAACTCATATGGTGGTGTTTGGAGGCAAAGAGCACTCCTAGGACGTACATCAGAGTGATTGGGGATATGTATGAAGGAGCATTGACTAGCGTAAAGACGATAGGAGGTGACTAGGAAGCGTTCTCTATTGGTATTGGACTACATCAAGGCTCGACTTTAAGTCCTTTTTTGTTCATATTAGTGTTAGATGAACTTATCAAACATATTCAAGGAGAGGTACCTTGGTGTATGTTATTTGTTGACGATATTGTCCTAGTGGATGAGACCAAGAAGTGGGACAATGTCAAGTTAGAACGTTGAAGAGAAGCGTTAGAATTGAAAGGTTTTAGAATGAGCAGGTTTAAGACGGAATATTTAAAGTACAACTTTTCGGGTACCAGACGATACAAGGGGCGCCGGTAGCGATTGGCACTAATATCATACCATAAAAATCGAGTTTTAAATACCTTGGATCCACCATTCATAGAGATGGTAATATCGATGACAATATATTGCATCGTATTAGATCTGGGTGAATCAAATTGCGGAGTACATCAGGTGTTTTATGTGATAAAAAAGTCCCTGAAAAACTTAAAGGGAAGTTCTATAAAATAGTGATTCGGCCAACCATATTATATAGGGCAAAGTGTTGGCTTACAAAACGTAGACATATGCGACAGTTGTTGGTAGCAGAAATACGTATACTTAAGTGGATGTGTGACATTACCATAAAAAATAGGGTACTAAATTGGGTAGTGAGAGGCCGACTATAGGTGGCTAGTATTGCAGACAAGTTGAAAGAGAAAAGGCTTAGGTGGTTTGAACATATGCGCAGAATGCCCTCTGATGCTGTGAGATAATAAACCTTAGTAGCTACAAGAGGAGGAAAAGAAGGCTTTACAAGACTTGAAAGGAAGTGATAAAGAAATATATGTCAGAGTTGGCCCTTACTAAGGTAGTTGCTAGAATCAGGAAAGTCTGACGTGATAGGATAAGGGTAAATGACACCCTTTAGAGTCCTCGCACCTTATACTTACCGCATAGAAAGTCCAACCCAAGGTCCTATATGCCTTTATGAGTGGGTCGCTCAGTAAAGACTCCTAGCGCAACAAACGACGAAAAGAGTCGGTTTGTACAAGGTGTGAGGTACTAACAAATCTGATCAACCATCAGATATGTCCTTATGTATTGTATTGTAATTTTATTTACTTAAATTTTTTGCGTGCCAGTTTTTACTTATTTATTCTATAAACCTGCATCACTATTTTCCTGTCACATTTATATATGAGTCTACCAGAAACAGGCTCTCTACAATGTAGGAGTAAGGTTGCATATTATCAGATCTCCGTATACCTCGCTTCACTGCGGGACTTCAGACTAAATGTGATGATGAGCTACATTTAAAAACACATTTGAGTTGAGAGATAATCAAAATATTTTATTTTATTGAGTAATAAAATTTTATTTTTTATTTACGTTAAAATTTCTACTACAAATCACCAACTAATTAGCTATTTATAATCATCACACACTTATAAATAGTATGTATCTCTTTTATTCATGAGTTTTTACATAAATAATTGAAATACATTTTTTTAAAATTATTTTTAAAAAAATTATTTACTAATAAAATGAAGTTTAGGTCACTTGTAATTTATAGGCTAAGCCTCTCTCTCATTTGATAACTGAGTTCACTTTCTCGTTCCGTTTTATTAGTATCTATTGGTTCAAACGTGATCCAGCTTAATAACTCCCTTAAATAAATTAATTGAACCATGTTTATAAACACTCCTTAAATTGGGTTGACATATAATTAAAATATGTTAGGCTTTTAGCAAGTAATAAATCACCAACTAATTAAAATATATTAGCTTTTTATTTTTTACTTACAACAAAATTTTTACTACAAATCACCAACTAATTAACTATTTATAATCATCTCATTCTTATCAATAGGTTAGACTAATTTTACTCATCAGCTTTTATATACAATAATTTTAAACAAGGTCTTTATTTTTTGTAGAAATCAACTTTTTTAATTTTTATTAATTGAATTTACAGGTGGGGCCTCACTCTGACCCTCTCCCTGACTTGATAAGTAAGATCGCTCTTCAGTGTAGTTCTATTTCATTTTAGTTTAGCATAGAGATGTGACCAATAAGAAAGGCAATGGGCTAGGCCGAGTCTGGACAACCCTGACCGACCCGAAACAATTGTGGGCTTACCTCGGGCCCCACCAAACTGGGCAATTTATCATTTTTGTTAAAAAGAAATTAGAAAATGACGTTTTGTCTGATCAAGCAATAACGGCCCGCAACTCTGGGATGGTCAACCCAAGCTTAACCTTTTAACTTCAGGCAAGCTGGGTTAGACTCATACCGGATTGCCAACTGTTGACCTGCAACAGAGCCTATGTTTTACAAACCAGGCTGCCTTGAAAAAGTGAACGGAGCAGAAATGGAACAGCACTTGGTCAAATATGTCCGAGGTTGCCCAATGAGTGGTCTAAACCGGTGGGGAGAGGCCACTCAAGTGTTTTTCGTGTCACAGGATTGACTTTCCCAGTAAATGTTTTTGCAACTCACTCTTAAAACTTTTGTAGGTTAGAAATTCTCACGTCACTTTTTAGTTTATATGGACTCATTTAATTTTAAATTGTTCTGAGCCAACCATTTCTTATGCTCCAAAACACTCGAAATGACATTCTTTTTTAAGCCGGTGATTATGGAGAATTTTCAAACCGACGTACGGCCATAAGTAATCATGCATGCTTCCCTTTGAATTAACCCACAACAAATAATATTATTATATTAAGAAGTACAGACACGGACACAGACACGGGACACGACATGGACACGAACACGGAGACACACCAACTTCTATAAGTTAGTGGACACAGACACGGCATATATATATATATATTATAAAATTAAAAATTAAAAAAAAATTCATAATTTATAATATGATATATATTGATTGATGTATTTCAAAACTTTCAATATCTTGATAGATCATATATATTTGATACTTTATAAGCCCCTCTAAAAAAACATAGAGCATATATTTTATGAAGCATATATTCTATTAAGTAATGTCCGAGCAGTCTCTAGATATGTCGAAGTTGTGTCCATCGTATGTTAGTGACGTGTCCAACACGCGAAGACGGCTCTATTTTACCGTGTCCGTATTACATAATTTTCCATCCACTCTTGAAAAGTATTTATTGAATATTCCAATTTCATTTCTGTGCTCTACTTGTGTTCAATCCTCAACTCAACAAGAGTTGACAATTAATCGTGTAAGATAGGGGCTCAGGTACCGCGTAGATAACACATGTTCTGGTCAAAGAAAACCCTCGGTACGTAATGATTTATTTAATCATCGCCAGTTACATAAAACCAAATGGACCAAATCCATATACACATATCTCTGTTCAAAAGAAAGTCACGGTTCTCATTCGACGAATATTGACTACTTCTTTGTCACTTTTCTTATCCTGTTTCTTGTTGGTTCACATACGTTGCCCTCAGTATAAATGAGAACTTATGAGTGTTTCAATTGGTTACTAATACTATAGCATATCCCGTACGTCCTCCTGTTCAGCTTCTCCTCCTTCGCTTTCCCCCCTCTCTCTCTCTACTCTCTTACTAGCCCTGGAAACTTTTGTTTGCTTGGCTCATTGTTGGAAATTGCAATCATGGCTGGAGGCACTGAAGCGAGATCTTTGGAGGAAACTCCGACGTGGGCTGTTGCCGTAGTCTGTTTTGTTTTGGTTTTGATTTCGATAATTATCGAGCACATCATTCATCTTATAGGAAAGGTAATGGTCATAATCATGAAGAGAGTCCTTTAGGAAGCGTTTGGTTCTGCAACTAAGTTGCTGTTATGATTTTGTTGCACCTTTTTCAGTGGCTAAAGAATAAACGAAAGACAGCTCTTAATGAAGCACTTGAAAAAATTAAATCAGGTAAACCCCATGTTCGTTGCCATCTTATTCGTCCCAAAATATTTAGAAACAAATCAGATGCAATAGTAATAATTGATGTGATCATAATTGTTTTCTTGCTTCAGAGCTTATGCTTTTAGGATTTATATCCCTTCTCTTAACGGTGGGACAAGGGCTAATATCCAAAATTTGCATACCAAAGAGTGTTGGTGCTACATGGCACCCATGCAGTGCGAAAGAAGAAGAAGAATCATCAGGAACAGATATCGATAATTCTGAAACCCGTCGGAGACTTCTCGCCGTATTAGCTTCCGGTGGAAGCGTTCGACGAGTTTTGGCGGCGGGATCCGATGACAAATGCGCTGAACAGGTAAGATTCTTCCATATGACCAATTTTGTTTTCGTCTTTTAACTTTTCTTCCTCGAAAGAACTCTGCCACCAACTTTTCCCAGAAATAGGAATATATAAATAGCGACGTCTTAATTCATTTCTAGCTAACGCCGTGATTTCTTCAGTTCTAGTTTAACATAGAATCGAGCACCGATTTGGAGGAATATGTAATGATGATATATGAGAGATTTCTTGCAAGCTGGTGCATCAAAATATTGGGGATGAATTCTCTTTCCATTTTCCTTATCCTTGTCATGTCTTATTGAATTTCAGATATCTATTTATGTAGGTCCTGGTATAAATAGATAACTGAGATTCAATAGAACAGAGCAGAGACAACCGCATAAATGAATGACTGAAATTTAATAGAACAGAGTAGAAACAGAAAAAATGGACAGAAGATCCTGAGAGCAAAATATTCTTAAGAACACACAAATAAAATTGCAATTATGTCTTGCTACTCTTGCACCTATTTAGCTTAAATAACTATACTTAGCGTTCCAATGAATGATTTTAATACCAGTTTTTACAAGTTATTTCCTCTTTGTTATTGACTTGCTGAATGCTGTATAAATACGTGTATGCATTTGTGTGTAATTTGCAACTATTTTACAGCCATTTAAGTTAATTTCTCCGTTTGAAAGAACACTTTTTTACAAGGTAATTTAAGCTAATATTTGATAATAACTTGGCAGAACAAAGTCCCGCTTGTGTCGTCAGATGGTATTCATCAACTCCACATCTTTATCTTCGTGTTAGCAGTTTCTCACGTCATTTACTGCGTTCTCACTATGGCTTTGGGCAGAGCAAAGGTATTCATAAGCTAGCAATATATTAGTCCATTTTAATTACTCTTAATTAACTTAACAATACATGTGAAGGTAATGTCCTCTTCATGTTGAATTGATTAGATGAGAAGCTGGAAGGCTTGGGAAAAGGAAACAAGAAGTATCGAGTATCAGTTCTCACATGGTTAGTCCAAATCTTTATCCTATTACTGGTATATGCCGTGTATCACATGTGATTATCGGTATACGTACCTCTGTTGGAAGAGGGTCTACAAAATTTTCACGTTTTACTGTGAATATAACAGATCCGGAGAGGTTCAGGTTTGCAAGAGATACGTCATTTGGGAGAAGGCACTTAAGCTCCTGGACCAAGAGTCCCTTCCTCATTTGGATTGTAAGACTCATTCCTTCTTACTCTTTTATAATTCTTCAGTAGTGATGGAGATGGACTGCGTTCTGATATATAAGCCCTACTTCTTCAGTAGGAGTTTAATCTCGTGTTATTGGCATCCACTAACAAAGTTCAGAGTGCAAATTCACATCTGAAGTTCTAAGCCTAACTCCAGCTTGTGCTTATTGAGATTTGCTTATTATTATATCATTTTTCTCATTCAAGCTTTTGAAATGACTTCCAAAAAACAGATTTGCTTCTTCAGACAGTTTGTGAGGTCGGTCCCAAAAGTCGACTACTTGACCTTGAGACATGGGTTTATCACGGTAAGCCACCTTGCTCTTCAATGCTTCTTAATATCCAACTTAATTAGCAGTAATAACTTTTCATGTCCAAAACATTAAATTACTCTTATAATTGGTTTAAGCTATATATAAACTAATTTTCCCACTTCTACTGACTAAACACTACCCTTTTCTATTCGTTTCCAGGCACACTTGGCACCTCAAAGCCACACTAAGTTCAATTTCCAGAAATATATTAACAGATCATTGGAAGAGGACTTCAAGGTTGTCGTAGGAATAAGGTTAGTCATCAATGAGTCTTTTGAAAAAAAAAGTATTTTTAATTTTTATATCTGCACATTAATCATAGTTTGTGTTTGGTAAATTAACTTCCTTTGTCTCTTTTACACATTCAGCCCACCAATTTGGTTCTTCACCGTTGTATTCCTACTCTTCAACACTCATGGTACGTAGCTTAAATTAAAAAAGATGAGTAAATAATTTACATTCTATGTTAATTCACTTCTTTTTTCATATTCTCTCTTTGGCAGGATGGTACTCTTACCTGTGGCTCCCGTTTATCCCCCTAGTTGTAAGTTCACACAGTTGAACCATATCGGTTGGCGCATCCCTTTAATTTGATCTTATTTATGACTGTTGATCTGATGATGCAGAATATCCTACTGGTTGGGACCAAGTTACAGGTGATCATATCCAAGATGGCGATTCGAATAACTGAACGAGGAGAGATAGTGAAGGGTGTACCATTGGTGGAGCCTGGTGACGAACTATTTTGGTTTAACAGTCCACGCTTCACTCTCTATCTTATTAATTTTGTTCTCTTCCAGGTATCTAAATTAATTACTTATAATTTTGGATTTAAACGGTATTATTACATACTTTGTTTCCCTTCAATTAATTGTCGTTTTTATCTTTTCAGAATGCTTTCCAGATCGCTTTCTTCGCATGGAGTTGGGTAAGTCATTGAACTACTAATTTACAAAACTATTGGAATACATAGTCTATTCTGCATCCTGATAAAACTCTATTTATGCCTCTGGCTTTTCAGTGGCAATTTGGGCTAAAATCCTGTTTTAACGAGAATGTCGAGGACATAGTCATCAGAGTCTCAATGGGGTAATTTCGTGTCTCCAATATCAATTTCTCATAACAAAATAGAAGCTGAAATGTCTCTGACAGACTTGCATTGCCTGTGATTTGTCAGGGTCCTTGTTCAAATTCTTTGCAGCTACGTTACGCTTCCTTTATACGCCTTGGTGACACAGGTAATGGAAAATGATGCATTTTAACAGCTTGTATTGTCAATAATGTGATGCTCTGCGTGCTTTATCCAATTGTCTTCAACTTTGACAAATAACAGATGGGTTCATCATTGAAGCCGACCATATTTAATGATAGAATAGCGACAGCTCTGAGAAATTGGCACCGAAACGCCAGGAAACATATTAGAGAGAACAAGGGTACTGGTTCTGTAACCCCTTGGTCTAGTAGACCCACCACCCCATCACACTATGCGTCGCCGGTACATCTATTGAAATACTATCGTGGCGAAGGGAACAGCCTCCTGAGCTCGCCGGAAAGGTCGACTTCAATTTTGGAGATTGATTACTATGACACTGACTCTCCTTCCCCTTCTCACCACCAGAATCTCTATGAAGGATCGTCGTCACACCACCAGGATTACCAGCAGCAAGATATAGAGTTTGGAGATATTGAAAGGAATGGGAATGAGTCGGGTCCAAGCCAAGTTGTACCAATCTCCACGCAGTATGACACTAATATCGTGAGCAAGGAATTTTCCTTTGACAGAAGAACAAACATTTAAGTACAGAGTGAAAGCAGATAACTATCCGGGAATAGATAATTGAATTGGCTGAGATGGATAGAGAGAGATGCAGGCAGACTGCCTTCTTCTGTTATTTAGAGACGTACGAACCGGAGGCAAATCGCTATCAAGTAATAACTTTGAATTGCTTTGTTTATTGAGCTGACCAGGTTATAGTTCTCTCCTGTACTTTGTATATTCCTTTTAGAGCATTAGAAAAGGTCAAGGGTTGTAGTGATTTATTCTTTAGATCAAAATATTTGCTAATTTTTTCAGTAATTTAAATTATAATGGATATACAATTATACATAGGGTTACGGTCCCATAAAATTCAGGCTTATGGAAGTTACGTAAATTGCTGTAATAAAGGGAATCAAGCCATTGGTTAATTGCGATCAAAAATTTGATAAGCAAGCTAAGAATTGTAACCATGCTTATCCAGTTAAATATTTCTGACTTTGATCGACTAGAAGCTTCAGGACACATGGATCTTATCCGCGCTACTGTACTGCTCTAACTCAACAACCCTAAATAAAAACGAATATTAAAAGCCCCCGACTTTCTTCATATTTACTATCCTGCCCTCCACCCCTCATATTCCTATTTCGTCACATCTCTCATCTTCAATCAGCTTCCCGTAGTCTCCGAGTCTCCCCAACAATGGCCCGAGGTTCTTCTCAGTCTCAAACAACTACATCCTCCTCATCCGCCACTTCCCGTCCCGGCGTCATGGCACCTCGTGGCTCTGCAGCCGCCACGGCTGGAATGCGCCGCCGACGTGTAGCATCTTCCTCCTCTCCCTCCGCCGCCTCCGGAGCAGTCGGAGGAGGCAGCAGCAACATGCTCCGCTTCTACACAGATGACGCTCCGGGGCTCAAGATCTCACCGACCGTCGTGCTCGTGATTAGCCTCTGCTTCATCGGCTTCGTCACCGCTCTCCACGTCTTCGGCAAGCTCTACCGGACCAACTCAGGTCCCATAGCTTGAAAATACGAGATCCTAACCCGAGTCCGAATATGTTGCCTTCCTGTTGTTTCGGATCTTTGACCACCTAGCCTCCGACACTGTAAATAAGAAACAGGTATTACTGAATAGTCTCGTCGTTTGGACTCGTTCCGTGTTGATTGTTAGCCGCCGGCTTAAATTGAGTGTTTGGAATTTCTTCTTTTGTACTTGACGCAGTCTGATCAAGCTATTTGCAGTTCTTTTGACGTTTAATTTAGTTTCTTCAATAGTTTATTCCAAACTCTAGAGCATTTCCATAATTAACTTGTATTAAATATTTGATGGCGTTAATGTAAACATGATGGGGTTGTATTTTGAATAGGTATGGTAATTTGCATATTTCAACACGTAAAACCTGAATAATTGAGAAAATTAATTTTTAAGGTGGAGGTCCAAAATCGAAACCTAATATCTTCCCGGGCCTTTATCGCGGGCTAAAAGTTGAGCCTAACTACTCTTATAACGAACCAAATTAGAACTTAAAACATGTGTGATTAAAAACAATAAGTTCGATTAAAGATTTAATTGGTTTTAGATATGTATCATTAAAGATTGAATAAAATTAAAAATTTTAATATAATTTAAAAAAATTGTATTTATTTTTTGAGTTAATAAAAAATAATCTTTTTACATATTTTCAATTATAATTTAAATTTTAAAAGTGACAATTAAATATTTAAACATTTATTATTTTTTAATTATAGCTCAATGTTAATATCTTCGTTAATAGAGATAACATGACAAGTTAGACATATTTTTTAACACGTAGGACACCATATGTAATGGATATAAAGGTCACAATTTTATAAATTTTAATTAATTATTATCAAATGAAACAATTAAAAGATGAAAAAAAAACCTAATCCATCTAATGTTATTCGTTGTAGGAGGAAGCCATCTTTGGCCACCTTCTGCTCACTTGGTAGTTTGCTCATTGTCAATCACCACCTTGCCCACAATCACAGGCCTGGTTGCCTACCATTTGCAAACCCACTTGCCCACATCCACTTGTCTCCTGGGCAGCTTCATCTTGGTCAGTGATTATAACTTTTGGAGCTTGTCCTCTAATTGCTCTAAGCCAAGTTTGCATTCGCCAATAATATGTTGCAGTACTTTTATCTAAAATCAACGCACAACCAAGCAAAATGAATTGATAATCCTAGTTAACCCCAACAAATAAGAGCTTGATGCATCTTATATTTTTTCCTAACATAGATAGCATCCAAAGACACAATGTCACAAAATTAATGCAGTCCTTCCTACTTTTAGCATTGACGCAGAGCTTTAGATTAGAAAATTTATATATTTATTGTGTTTAACTTTTATTAGGATTACAAAGACATTTTTATCCTTGTTATTAGGTTCTAGGTCATTATAACTCATATAAATACTTCTTTATTGTATTGCTGAAGAACCTTTGCCTATTTTTCAATTAAAATACTCTATTTTTCTTAAGGTTTTCATCTACCTTTTGAGTACTTTGTAGATCTTGCAATAGATCTACATTTTCTGTCCTCTTGGATTAGAGCACTACGTTTCCACGCTGCATTAGGTGGTATCAAAGCTTTGAAAACTCAAGGTTTGTTTGCCTGACAATGGCCAACACCAACGACAACGTTTGTGGGTTACTCGAAGTTTGGGAGTCAATTCATAATATGGAACGACAACTAGCGTTGATTCAGGACCAGTTGCAAGCGTTGTTACAAGGAGACAACACAAGATGAATTGAGGAACCAATTGTTAGGGAAGGTGACCCTGCGAGGCATCCTCATATTCAAAATCTCGTGTCGTGGAATCATGGAAATAGTTCTAGTGATAAGGAAGAAGTCATCCAGTCATGATGAAGAAGAGACTATGAATATAAACTTAAGGTAGATATCTCATCTTTTAGCGGAGATCTAGATTTTGAAAGCTTTCTTGATTGGTTAGCGGAGGTAGAGAGATTCTTCGTGTAACATCCTGATACCCAAGTTAAGGCTAGAATAATAATTTATGAGAAAGTATTGTGAAATTAAGAAAATGCACGTCATGCATAAGTTAACTGTGATATACACATTTATTTTGCATATTCATATGATTGTACATGCATTCATTGGCATTTTCAGGTAAATTTGATTTATATGTGAAAATTGTGTATTAAATTGGAGTGTATTAATTGTGATTTGGCAATTTTGGTATATTTTGGATATTTTAAAATTTTTGGTGAATTATTTGAGCTAAAAATTTATTTAGTGATAATAGTTTTTTTAGTTTTTTTAGTGAATGATGGATTAATTATCTTGAAATTAAATTTGGTATGTATTAGAATTCATTCCGCATTTTTGGAGACATTTTTGGATATTGTAAAAATTTATTTAAAAAATTGAGGTATTTTAGACTAGGAAAAAATTGAAATAAGAAAAATAAATAGACTAGTTAAATTGTGTCAAGTGGTAGCATTATATAATGACACGTTTCAATCATTCAAAACGCCACGGTGAAGTTCTCCTCTGCAGTTGTTTATTCATAGTGAAGGTTTTGACAAAAACAAAAACTCTCCTTGCTTATACATCACCGAAACCATTCCATATATATATATATTGTTTTTTTCATTGATTCTTGCTGTTGCTTAACCCACCGAAAAGCTTTGTCTACTCTTACTATTGGAGTTTTTGTTGGAAACAAGTAAGTTGTGCTTTCATTTTCATGGTTATATTAAGGATAAATGACAAAGAGATGATGTTTTCATGCTT
>JANVCL010000213.1:8243246-8261441 GCA_026546855.1 Erythroxylum incrassatum | reverse complement strand
AAAAATAAAAATTATATAATAATAATAATAATTACACATAATAATAATAATAATAATTATTAGACAAAATAATAATAATAAACACAAAATAATGCTTAATAATAATAATAATACATCTACTACTACGAAATATTGTAGTAATAATAATAATAATAATAATAATAATAATAATAATAATAATAACAACAACAACAATAACAACAACAATAAGAAATTTATAATAATAATAAAGAACACAGAAACATAAATCTCCACATTCAATCGTGCATCATCAAAACACAAAAGCATAAATCAACCTCCCGACCAAACTCCTTCTTCCTAAAAGCAAAACGAAAAAACTTCAAACCCCAAAGATGAAGTCAATTCAAAAACCCAGTAGAAGAAGACCACAAAATGAGTCATAAGAGGGACAAGAGTTTTGCGAAGACGATAATGTACAAGACGTTTGCGCAATTAGAGTATCGGTCAAGCAAGGAAAATCGACATTTTTCTATCATACAATCAAATACTTACTTGACACAAGAGAGACGAACGTCTTAGGGAAGAAGGGCAGCGTGCGAGAGGGAAGGCTGGAGACTACAATCGTAAGGGAGAAGGAGGTTGTGGTGGTCGCGATTCGTGGCAATGACGAGGAGGAGTTGGGGATGAAGACAGCCCAAGAAGTCGAGGAAGAATAGGGTGAAGGAGTCGGGATTAGATGTGTAAAAATTGGTTGTGTTATGTGCCGGAGACAGGGACAACGTATCCTTGTCCTCTCTTTTTGAGTGGGACAAAAATCTGTCTCTATCTATCAGGAACGGTGGACAGAAATTCAGAGACAACAACTAAACGTGTCCAGAGACAGAATTTTTCTGTCTTGTCTTTTGTCTCCACTAATAGGGACAGAAACCAAACACTACATTAAGGTGTGAGCTGTAGGCAGAGTTCTTATCTCCAAGACGTTAGAGACTTGAGAGGTTGGTGGAATGGAAGATGATTAAAACAATTGAAGCGTGTACGTATGAACCCCGTCCCCAGGATTAGGTACTGAATAGCACTAGATATTTACATGACTATATCTGTCACATCACATGCCTAATTTACATAAAGGACTTCGATTCAAGGCAACATTGGAGAAACATGCTCCCATGTCGTTATTTTCTGATCATGAGTTACTACAGATAGAGCATAAAAGGCTTGTTCGCTACAGCCAAAGATGAAAAAAAATGACTAACAACTGCACTATTGGAAGAACTTGTCACTCAGATAATGATCTAATAAAAACTGCACAAGAAGGAATGGTGACACCAGGTGGCATTGGAAGGTAGCTTGAGATGACTGCAAACTAATACTGCCCGTATCAGGGGTTATAATGCTCCCCGTCGTCCTCAATTGATGTAGCTCTTAGGTGGCTCCTAGCACAAGTCAAAAGGAGAACCAAATAAGGCATACCTTACCTGTGTTCCTATTCCTTTGGCCATCTTGAGTATTATATTGAAGTGAATAAAAAGGATCATGATTTCCTCATTAAGAATAAATAATCCAAGTATGAAACAGTTCATGTTCAAAGCTGATAACGTGCACGATAATATTAATAATATAGATAATAAGAAAGTTTACTGTAAATTATTATATACCATTTTTAAAAAATTATTTGTATTTCATGCCAATCATGAATTAGGTTGGTCACCAATGAGGTAATTATTTGATAAAGGCTAGAACATTCTGTAACTAAGAAAATTTTGGTTTCCCGTGATGATAATGCTCCTTAACTGACCTTGAGCGAGGTTCCAACAAAGGAGAATATTACTCATGTGGGTTGTTATTACTATAGACAATCACTTGATGCCAAGTTTTGATTCGTTTTACAGAAAACGATGTGAATGGAAGGCACAAAAGATGGGAGGGAGTAAGAGTATTGTTTCTTGTTCTTTTTCAGAAATACCAGATCTGACTCAGACGATAGCTTTATTGGATTAAATTAGGTTCCTTGCCCCTTTTTCTAATTAGGCTTCATATATAGTCTCTCCAGAAGGGTGGTTTAGGATTATATATATAGAGCTTAGTGCCTCCATTAGGAGGTCAAATTACGTGAGTCTTTCTTTTTTTGTACGTTCAGTCCTGACATTAAAACTTTACTTGTATGGATGATCAGTTTCCTAAAATGGAAACCTTGATGCACAAGTTGTTCAACAGAGGAGGTTTCAGGTACAGAAGCATGGAAATGGAAACTCAATCATCATCAACATCTACAGACAGATTGCTATCAAGTTCTTCAACAGAGGAGGTTTCAGGTACCAATTTGACAGCCAACATCCCTGGGTTTGTTAAACAGGAAGCAGCAAGACAAAGACACGCAAGTTCTTTCGTGTCAGGATGGAATCCTGTTGACATCAACCAAAGTTCCATTCCTTTAAATTTCTTCGAATCACTCCCAGATCTCTCTGAACCTCCTTCTCGATCTTCACTCCTCTCTACCACATCGAAATTCCCAAATTTGACCTTGTTTTTGCAGGATCTTACCTTATTACATCCAAACAAACAAAGTATAGATTCACTTGGCAGGAGCCAAACATGTGAACCTGCAGTACCGGGCCAAATGCATTGCCAATCATCTGGCGAAGAGTGGTTCACAAGCAACCAGACCTTGAAAGACCATCCCAGCAAAGGCTTCAGTGACTACTGGCTCAGTACAACCAAAACACAGCCAATGAAACACACGGGTCGAAGAATGCAGCACCAAAATCAGAAGTCGTCTTCTTCGTCATCATCGCCAGGAAAGCTATACAGAGGAGTGAGACAAAGGCGCTGGGGCAAATGGGTTGCAGAGATTAGGTTGCCAAGAAATCGTGCAAGGGTCTGGTTAGGCACTTTCCACACTGCAGAAGAAGCAGCCACTGCTTATGACACGGCGGCATACATGCTACGTGGAGACTACGCGCATTTGAACTTCCCGGATCTTAAACATCAACTTAATGACAACTTCTTCAACGGAACCACAGCAGCTCTTCTTGAAGCAAAGTTACAAACAATATCACAAGGAAAGAACATGGATGCACGATCAACATCCTCAAAATTGAATAAGATCAAAGATTTGGGCACAAAGCAAACAAGAAAAAAAAGGAAATCTGAGCTGGAGAACAATGTTGGATTTGAAATGAAGGAGAACAGCACAAGTGACCATCGTCAGGAGCTTGTAGCATATGATCACATGGAGGCTTCATTTCCATTGAGTAGAATGCCTTCATTGGACATGGACACAGTCTGGGATTCTCTTTCAATGTCATGACAGTGTTACTTCCATCTGGGATCCGAGACCGAGTTGATGATGTCGAAATTGGTGAAAGTTAAAGATCTTTGAATAGCATATACTCACTTCTTGTGCTTTGCTTTTTCTTTTATAAACTCTTCGCCTTCTTTCTTATGAGAAGAAGCATTATAACTTGATCACAGAAGTTTACTTGTACAGTTATTGAGGCAGAACCGTGGGGGGTCTTTACAGGGCTACACCTTGCATAGGACCTCGGATATCGGCGAGTGGAATTAGATGTCGACTCGATGATTGTAATCAATATCTTATCCTCATCAGCGGATCAGCCAGACCCGTTTAATTCCCTGATAATAGGGATCCAACACTTAATAGCTAGAGATTGGCTAGTGAAAGCGAGACACGTTTACCGCCAGGCTAATAGGACTGCAGATTGGCTAGCCAATTACGCTAATTCACTTGAACTTGGCATTTATATATTTCAAAATCTGCCTGTGGGTTGTTTATCTATTCTGTTAGAGGATATATCGGAAGTTTCTTTCCCCTGACTAGTAACGTGGACCTGTATCTTTCCTTTTCGGATTAAAAAAAATTCAACAAGATTCTTATTTATAAACTTTGTTTTTTGTTCAAAGGAAAGCTAACTAAAACTTCAGTCCTCTGAAGGTGCTACTCTGTTAGTTGACACTAAAAAAGTTTACGGTTTTCAGTATTTTGATATTGAAGAATGAATGCAATATAGGCAATATAGGCAGAGACCTGAGACACGGAACTTCATTGAATATAGGCAGAGAACTGAAACACAGAACTTCATTGATCATATTCTATCAGAAAAATAAACAAATTTTTGGTCAAGGCCCTGCTGATAAAAATGGGTTTCTGACTATTGTTAATGATAAATACTGATTATATGTGTATTATTAATAATACTTAATCAATGGGGAGATTTACTTCCCTTGCTGAAGTTCTTAATGAGACTTGAACTTCTTACAATGTTTCTTATTCATAAAATATATTTCAATCTTTCGTTCCATACCCATTCTCTTTTTTTCATAACCACCAAACAAGCACACTCTTAGTTTGAAAGTTCTAGTTTTTCAAAATTCAGTAGATCAATTAAATTTAAAATTAATAGGATTCTTTATCTGACTTCTTAAGTAATCGAAAAATTTTGTTGCTTCATAAGGCTTCTATATACAATCAAGTGTAGATCTAACTTTGTCTTCTTTAGTATGCTGTAAAAGTTGAAAGTAGAAAAATCCTACATTCAGTTTGCCTAGATCACAAATAAAGAATTAAACATGTTACTAGAAAAAAGAGAACAAAGTGTTAAATATGACATGAATTCATTATATAAATATATAAATAAATATTTCAGAAATTGAATTTATAAAAGAATTTATTTTTATAATATAAATGGAACTTTCTTAGATGTTTAAGTTCTTCTGAACAAATAAGCAAAATGATGAGTGGCGTAATGTAAGAGTCATTAACTCATTATACCGTAACTTCAATTATTTTGCATCAATGAATTCCCTTGGTAATTAATGACAATTTACATAATTATGACCTATACATTTATTATTACACATAGTACCTAATTGTCAGAAAACACTTCTGTAGTGACTTGCCACTATTTTTTTGAATACCCTACTTACAAGAGGGGTTAGCAGGGAATCGAAACTGAGACTTAATCGAAATCAAGCCTCATTTTCAACTATCGAGCCACACCCTTGAGGGCGAAGTGACTTGCCACTATTAAGAGTGATGTTGAGGTGGATTATATTTAAAAAAAATTTAGGAATTTGGTATTTAATTATAACTTTCTAAAATTTGTATTATTATTTGAGAAATTGTAGAAAATTTGAGATTTTTATAATTAATTTTTATTTTAAATTAAAAATAAGACTACTAAATAAAAATTAATGAGTTTATTTAATTTTATAAAAATTAATTAGTTTATAAAAATTAATCAATTAATTAATAAATACATTGATTTATCTTAACAAGTGTTATTAAAATAAATTAAATTAAAAAATTAGAAACATAATTAAAGATTGATTGATTTATTATTTTTACGGTTAGACCAATTGCCATTTTTTAATCATTTCTTATAATAAATGATAATTAATTCAATATAACTTGAATGATGCAACGTCACATTTTGTACTATCAACAAATAGATGTTGCTAGATTAATTACGATCATTTAATTAATTTAACATCACAATAATTTCATATGTAAATTAAATTTTTTTAAAATTTATAATATTTTTCCTTTTAATCGTCCATTAATTTTACCCTCAATCCAATTTTCCCTTCCATATGGACATCTACAACAAGTGGTCTTTTTCGATCTGAAAGAGTTCATAGAGTGTCTTTAAAATAAGTATTGCATGTTTTAGAATGTTAAATCAGTTTAACCCTTAGGTTGCCCTTAATTAATAGGTGACAACTTACGAACGTGTCTCAACCGTGGCAAGAAATCATTAGGTTTCAAAACCAAATACAAATGAGGCACATTAAAAAACATCTAAGGAGACAGTAAGGGGCTAATATACATGGAAAGCAAACAGAGACCATCAGATGGTCTAGTCTCTGTTACGGTCTAAATAAAAGAATTAAATTCTATTTAGACCAATTAGAGGCAAGCGCACCCCGTCGACAAGTAATATAAAACGGTAAGAACCGAATATCGTACTGAAGGAAAATTCAACACGCAAGATAATTAAATTAAACGATGAAAAATTACTCAGACGATCAAGAATTGATTGATTTGAAAATAACATAAGGAAAGCAAGGAAATATAAAAATTGCAAGGTATGAATTAAAACGATTAGATTTAATCAGATGATAAAAATCGACTAAGGCATCAGATCTCAATTGGATTAGGTACTAAAAATAAAATCTAAATGGTGGATTGATTTAGGAAATACTTCACTTAAGTAAATTGAACCTAATGTTCATAAGAATTCTCTTCTCTTCTAAATCCGAGTTACTCACTTGGTTCATAGATAATTCAGAATAAAAGGGGTTCAAAACGAGAAGCCTAAAATTAAGTTCGTTAATTCTAGGTATCCCCACACAAGATCTTAAGATTGGTCTACACTTTAGTCTCAAGTATGTCGCTTGATTAATTTTTCCACAAATTAAATTCCATTGGTTATGGCATTCAATCATCTAAGGTTTTAATCTAGGTGATCAAGCTAAATTAAGACTAAATATACCTTCAATCAAGCAAAAATCAATACCACAAAAATTATCTTAATCCAATGTCAATCTTAACATTAACCGAAAAGACAAACTTACTCACACATATTCATCAATGTAACATAAATTATGACAATAATATATGGTTGCATTGAATAAATCCACACAATTAAAATAAATAATGACTAAAAATAAGGTAAATCCCAAAGATAATTGTGGTTGCTAGGATTAAAAAAAAGTTTTAGCCTATGCTCCATGGCATCTATTCCCAATATGACATCTAGCCCCTTTAGATTTAAGAGTAGTAAGTCCACTATCAGTTGAGCATCGTCGATGAAAAGCTCACAATCCCTATAAACTTGACTTATAATCACATTCCTCCCTAGAGGAGTACTAACAATTAAAGGAATATCCAAAGGCCTCAAATCAACATTATGTAATGTCATGCTTACAGAAACAAATGAATGCGTGGAGTTAGAATCAATCAAAACATATACTTCAGAATTAAATAACCCAGCCATACCCGTGACAACTTCAGGTGCAGCTGCAGCTTCCTCTCTAGTCATGGTGAACACCCTTGCCCGTGCTTGACCCCTTGGTCTTCCTGGAGGAATAGCCTTGTTTCCAACTCCAGAACTGCTTACCTCAGTGACTGGCCTAGTCTCCACTGTTTATGCTCTCTTGGGGGCTTGCAATTGTGGCCCCTCTTGTTTTGTTGCTTGGGGACAACCCCTGATCATGTGTCCCTTCTCTCTGCATCGGAAACATGCTCCAAGTAGCTTAAAGCATTCTCCTTTGTGAAGCTTCCCATAAAGCTTAAATTAAGGGTTTATGTATTTTCTCCTCCCCGTCCTTTCAGTGCCTCTTACACTTGAGGCTTGCCCCGAGACTACTCTTGCCTGCTTGTTCTTGATAGGGTCACTGCTTCCCACTTCACCCTGAGTATGGTAACTCCTTGTACTCCCCTCAGGCTTTGGAGTACTCATTCCTTTCTTAGTAGACTGCTCCTTGTTCTTCCTCTTCTTGCTCACTTCATTCCTGATATTCTCCAGCTTCTCAGCCTGGAGTACAGCATCTACCAATTGCTGGTAGTCACAGAAATTATGGATCAGTACCTTCTCCTTGATCAGTTGAGAGAGATAGATATTATCCTAGGCATGGATTGGCTCACTGATCATAGGGCTATCATAAACTGCTATACCAAGGAGGTAGTACTAGAATTTTCTGGTCAGCCGACAGCAGTTTTCAGAGGAATTAGTCAAGCAGTGCCAGCCAAATTGATATCATTTGTGATTGCATTGAGGTTGATGCAAGGAGGTTGTGAGGCTTATCTAGCCCACGTTATGGATACTAGAGCTGAGCAGAATGTACAAGATATTCTCGTGGTTTGGGAATTCCTGTATATGTTTCCCACTGAGTTACCTAACTTACCTCCAGATCGAGAAACAGAGTTCACAATTGATCTAGCTCCAGGTGTTGCTCCTATATCTATTCCTCCATATAGGATGGAACCTATAGAACTAAAAGAGTTGAAGGCTCAGTTATGGGAGTTATTAGAAAAGGGGTTCATGAGACACAATGTTTTGCCTTGGGGAGCTCTAGTGTTGTTTGTAAAGAAGAAAGATGGAACTTTGAGGTTATGCATCGATTATAAGCAACTAAATTAGGTGACAGTGAAGAATAAGTACCTGTTGCCTATAATTGATGATTTACTTGATCAATTACAGGGAGCTCGGGGTATTCACTAAGCTGGATTTGAGATTGAGATACTATCAGTTGAAGATAGCAGAGGCTGATGTACCTAAAAGTGCATTCAGGAGCAGTTATGGGTACTTCGAGTTCTTAGTAATGTCTTTTGGGTTAACTAATGCCCCGACAACATTTATGGCCTTGATGAATAAGGTGTTTCATCCGTACCTAGATAGTTTTGTGATAGTATTTATCGATGATATTTTGGTGTATTCAAAGAATAGAAAAGAGCATGCCAGACATTTGAGAATAATACTGCAGATTGTGAGGGAGAAATAACTATATGCTAAATAGTATTTAGTATTTTTGGGGCATATAGTAACTGGATAAGGCATACAAGTGGATCTCAAGAAGATAGAGGTAGTGATGAATTGGGCAGCTCTGAGGAATGTGTATGAAGTCTGAAGCTTCCTAGGATTGACCAGATATTACCGGAGGTTTGTCGAGAGGTTTTCTTTGACCTTAGCCCCTCTGACAAAACTTCTGAGGAAGGATGTAGTGTTTAGATGGAATGCGGAATATCAGAAGAGCTTTGAGGAGCTAAAGCATCAGTTGACTATGACATCGGTGTATAGTCAGAGGATATGTGGTATATAGTGATGCATCACATCAAGGACTAGATGTGTATTGATGTAGTATGACAAGGTGATCGCCTATGCATTGAGACAATTAAGGTCTCACGGGATTAACTATCCGATACACGATTTAGAGCTTGCTGCAGTTGTCTTTGCTTTAAAAATATGGAGACACTATTTGTATGGAGAGACATTCCAGATTTATATGCCAAGGCCCCATCTCCAATATTTCATAAAGATTTTGCTCAGATGAGAATTTAAATAGAAAATTGCCATTCTCTATGAGCATCATTCTCTTAAGGCCCTTCTTTCCCCACCTTGCGGTAGCTTAAGCACTCACTACTAGAAATGATAGGCATTTACTCCAAAAAAATCCCACTGAAGTCGATGACCATGCCTATGCTCCAGCTTGGAGTAGCTCTTTAGGAGGAGATAGTACTCCATCTTTCAGTACATCTGGATAGTGTTTGAGCGGGACCTTTTTAGGATGAATATGTAGCCGCCTCTACTAGGCTTCTTGATTCTGGGTTGTTCTTGCTTGTTAGTCTCTTCGGCAGTTGCCACAACTAGAGTATTTGTAGTTTTTTTTCCTTTTGACTCCAGTTGATAGTGCTGGGTATTTCTTAAAAGTCAAGACAAGGGTTTTGGAAGCCCCTTGCTCCTCCATACCTAGGCCTTAGAAGGCCTTAACCTAACTAAAAACTCAAGAGTTGGAGGAGAACAGTGCTAAGAGAGGACTTTTGCAAGCGCGAGAAATTAATCTCCCAAGAAGCAAGTCTTATGGGGTATGGAAGTAAAATCACTTTGGAATTGATGAAAATTGTTGAAAACTTGAAATTGTTGGAGATGTTGGAATTCTTAAAATTCAATGTATGCATTGAGAAATTTAAGTTTGAAAGTTAGAATTGTTTGTGTTAGTTTAATTTCAATGTAATTTAGGCATTATTAATGGATTGGAAATTTTGAATTTGAATATGAAAATTGGAATTATTTATGTGAATCGGCTCAATTTCAATATTATTTAGACATTATTAATTTATGAAGAAAATTAATGGATTTGAAAATTTGAATTGTTTGTATGAGTTGGTTCAATTTCAATATAATTTAGGCATTGTCAATTTTTGAAGAAAATTAATGTGTTGGAAAATGTGGGTAAGAAACTTAGAATGTTGATTAAAATTAGTGAATGAAAAATTGTTAAATCAAATTTGGGAATTACAATTTTAGTAACAATATTGATTAAAATTAGTTAAGAAAACAAACTAATTATAATCATTATAAATTGAATTGTATAAGTAAACAAAATATATTAGTTTACAATTGAATTATGAGATCACATAAAGTAAGTTGTAAACTTACAATTGTGAGTTATGATTGAAGTTGAATATGTTGTAGTTGTGAGTGTATGTCTTTGGTTTATGGTTGAATGATGTAATCATATAAAATGAGTTATATTATATAAGATGTATTGAATTGTTGGTTATTGAATTATTGGTGAATTATGTTAGATGAAATTGAATTGTTTATGATGTAATCATATAAAATGAGTTATATTATATAAGATGGACATACGTATTATGTAATTGTATATGTTGAATACTTGAATTATTGGTAAATTGTGTATGATGTAGTCATATAAAATGAGTTATATTATATATGATGTATATGTGTTTTATGTAATTGTGTATGTTGAATACTTAAATTGTTAGTTTTTGACTTACTGTTGAATTGTGTCAGATGAAATTGAATTGTGTATGATATAATCATACAAAATGAGTTATATTATATAAGATGTATATGAGTATTGTGTAATTGTATTAGTTTGGACTTTTGAGTTAAACAATACATATTTTATGATAGTAGTTGATAATGAAATTATGAGTTCTTTATTTTAATGTACGTCTTCATTTATTTTGACAAATAAATGGAATAAAGTTTAAGTACTCCTGATCATTCAACCACTTTAGGAAGATACAATAGTCGAGCTTGGGCTCATATTGCATTGGTCCTTGGTATTAAGAACCATACTATTTGGTTGTTTTATAACAAACATTTGAAAGGTAGATGAATGACCATATTAAAGAAGCATTTTGTTGGGGGTTAAAGGAGATGAGCAACCATGTAAAAAGAAATGAGTCATGATGTGAAGTGACGAACAAAAACTTTGCTTAAAGAGTATCAACATGAAAAAGACAGAAGGGAGAGATTGAATTATAAGATTGGCAATGGAAGTTTGTTTACTGGTGTTCAGGATGATAATGGAAATATTGAAAATGATAGTTTTCCTAGCTAGCAAGAAGTGAATGTTGCATCTGGACCTCATGTTAGAAAAAGAATAAGACAAGTATCAAATTTCGTTGCACCATAAACAACTTCTAGAACATAACCTTCAATTCACAATGTCATGCAATCAAGAGAAGCAACTCATAGTGTCAAAGTGACAATGGTTAGATGGTGATATGATTTAGATGTAGCATTCAATGCTTCCCAATTTTAATATTATCAGCCTATGGTGGATGCTATAGCCTTTTACAGTCGAAGGGTTTTAGTTAAGTATGTTATAAACTATATTGATGACTATAGAGGTAAACTTTTGAGTACCTATGTTTATGAAATTAAAATTTATTTAGAAGAAAGAAGAATGGCTTAGCCTACATATGGGTGTTCAATCATGTGTGATGGTTAGACAAATAGGAGATATGAGCTTATTATTAATTTTTTGGTTTATTCTGCAAAGGTCTCAATGTTTTTGAAGTTTATTGATGCATCTAGGCTTGTTAGGAATGTTGATACTTAATTAAAAATATTTGATGCAGTTGTGAACACAATAGGGCTAGAAAATATTATTTAGTTCATTACCGACAATAATTTCACTTATAAAATAGCGGAAAGAAGATTACAAAGCAAGTATAATTCTTTTTTTTTGGACTCCTTGTGCTGCACATTGCATTAACTTTTGACTACAAAATGTAGGGGATGCTAGGTATTTTCTTATTATTGATAATACTGGGCAGAAAGCAAAAAAGGTGACTAAGTTCATCTATGATTGCGCATTTGTCTTTAATTTAATGGGAAAGGATTTTACCAATGGTAGAAATTTGTGTCGTTCTACTGTTACAAGATTTGCAATTTCTTATTACTTTAGTGTTTTATTATGATGAAAAAAGAGCTGAGATAGATTTTTACAAGTGATAAGTAGGTTGCATCTCAGCATGCTAAGTCTAATGCTGGATTGGAGGTTTCTAGATTTATAATTGAAGATACTAAATTTTAGTCCCAATGTCAATTTGTCATTTGAGTTTGTGAACCTTTGATATGGGTGCTTTGTTTGGCTAATAGTGATGAAAAGGCAACAATGAGTTATTTTTATGATACCATGGAAAGGGTAAAGGAAGCAATCAAAGCCAAATTGAAAATAGGTATTCTTTGTACATACCTTATCTTGCAGTCATCAATGAGCGATGGAAATGCAACTTTACTCTCCATTATTTTTATCTAGGAAATTTTTTAATCTTAGTGTCTATTTCAGACTAAGTTTTACAAGGAAAATTGTTGCCCATGAGATGATTCAAGATCTCCTAAGCTCACAAATGAAGATTTATAAAGAGTCTTTTAGAGATTTTGGGATGCCAATTGCTTTTTTTTTAACTTTTGTTACTTATTGAAAGTTAATTATTACTTTATTTTGTTTATAACGCTACTTTTATTATCTTACAACTTGTAATTTCTTTGTGGGACCAATTCGGAAGTGATATTCCAAAATTGCAAAGGTTTGCAATTCGAATTCTAAGTCAGTGTGTGATTGTAGTAGTCTGTGATAGGAATTGGAGCACATTTGAGTTCATTCATTACAGAAGAAGGAATAATTTGGAGCATAAAAGATTTCTTCGTTCGATACAATTAAAGCTTTGGAAAAAGTATGTTATTATCATTATTAAGTTAGATATAATTTCTTAATGATTTAATTTTATTATTTACTAGGACTTTTAATAGAATAAGTTGTTCAATAAATCCAATTTTCATTGATAATATCAATCGTTTGGAGGATTAGGTTTTTGAAGATTCGAGTTTGATAGATGAGAGTGATTGACATGTCATTTGGTGCAATGAATTTGAATGATGATGATGATGATGCTCCTTTCAATGATGAGAATTTTATACCAAATGAGAATTGGGATCAATGCAGTTATAATGGTTATCCCCTTAGACGATTGAATGAAGTTCTAGATTTTTATTTCTCCATTTCTTTTAATTTTACTTATATTTGATGTATACGTTAAATTCTATATATACAATGTAATTGTAAATGTTTTTATTTCAGGTTTCACTTCTAATTCGTTGTTTCCTCATCATGATCTATCGTTGTAATTTGCAATAGTAAGAGAGTTAGGGATATTTATTGTTCTTTTTATTTAATATTTTGATGTAATTATTATTTATTATATGATAAAATTGTAATATTTTAAATACTTTATATTGTTCTTAATTTTATATTTGTATGATAATTGAATGATCTTTTTTATGTTAATTATTGTTATTATTTATATGTGAAATATTTGGAAATTAATGTTAATAAAAATAAATAAATTGTTGTTATTTTAAAATTTTATTATTATGATTTTTGTAGACAGGATTGATGTAAGATTATAAAGTATATAGTAAAATATACTAATGGACTATTTTGCAATTTTTAAATAATTCAAGAACTATTTCATAAATTTAAAAAATTACCTGAAATGATACTCAGTATTGACCAATACCAATACAGTATCATATCATAACCTAATCTGATACCAGTATCGGTATTCATAACATTAGAATATACAATAGCAAAAAAATCTACTAAACAATCAACATTCAACAAAATGTTGTACTTTGAAACAAACCATATGTATTATATATATCAGCATTACATTTGCAAGCGATACCTAAATGAATTGTTGTGCCATGTTGTCCTTTTTCACGTATTTGTTCATACATATCTTATTTAATCGAAAGTCTAAAACATACACCTAAGCTACTACAATAATAACAACAATAATTCAATAAAAATTTTGTTAAATCATGGGGTCTGAGGAGATTCAATAGTACGTAGCCTTACTTCTAACTAATCGAGAGACTATTTCTAAATAACCCACTTGAAAATAAATATAATAAATATGAAATAAGTAATCAACTAAATAATACAACAACAACAATAATAATAATTAAGCTAGGTAGGAAAAAGCTAAGGCTAAATCCCTAAGAAGTAAGTACTACATATTTAAAAGTCTTTTAAATGCTAACTATAAAAGGAAAATGTTAAAAGAACTATAAGAATGACAAGGATCTCTTTACGAGAGATCCTTTATCTATATCCTAATATATTAAAGTTATTTATTACGAGTCATGTCATTAATAATTTCAGCAGTGTCATATCATTCCTGATCACCTCTCTCCAATTCTTCTTAGACCTTCCTTTTTTCCCCCTTACAATCTCTAAGTACAATCTTCTGACATCTTCTTACTGAAGTGTCTGGGTGTCTCCTCTTAACATGTACAAACCACCTAAGTCTTGTACTCTTAATTTTTCAATAATATTAGTTACCTGTAATTTGCCTCTTATCTTTATATTCGTGACCTTGTTTGTTCTAGTAAGGTTGTATATCTAATGGAGCATTCTCATCTCCATCATCATTAGCCTATGACTATGCACCTGTTTGATATGCTAACAATCCGCCTTATAAAGCAAGATTGACTTAATTGCTAAATGATATAATTTACCTTTAAACTTGAATGATATATTCTTGTCATATAAAACTTTTGAAGTACTTCTCTATTTAAGCTACCTTGATATGATTCGGTGAACTAGGGCTAAGGATGGCAGTGAGTTTTCAACCCGATTAATATCTGCACTATCCAACCGAAAAATATGGACATGGATACACATACCCTACCTGTTTTTATTAACTCTATTTTTTATTTTTCTTGAATATTTATGGTTAAATATAATAAATTATTATTAAAGTAATTTTGATTTGGAACGCTCACAAAAATCTGATCTTTATATTTTCTATTTAGAAGTTGTATTTTTATGAACTATACAACCTGATAGATATCCAAAAACATGTACAATCCAGTGGATTTGGATATAAGTAATGAATCGTAAAAACCGATGGGTTTTAAATGAATAATGGATTGAGTCATAAAAAATGGATATGAATATTGGTAGAGTAATACCCGAACCAAACCCTACCTATTGTCATCCCTAACTAAGGCTTTGTCAATTCCTTCACTACTTTAGATGATATATCATAGATACTTAAAGTACTCATTTAATGGTAAAATTTTGAATTAATCTTTACCTCTACATCGGTAGCCACCCTATGCCTCAAAGAGTTGCCCTTCATGTACTCAATCTTATTCATGCTCAACTAAAGTGCTTCGACTCTAATGTGTCACTCCAAAGTTAAAGTTTAACATTAATACCCTCTTTTGTCTCATCTACTAAAATAATCACATCATCAACACCCAGTTGAAGTCTTGCCGAAGTATGAGATATGGGAAGATCCAATAGTATGCAGTCGTACTCTACCTAATAGAAAGATTATTTCTAATAGACCTATATGCAATGTGTCATAATAATACTAGAAAATTAAAAATAGATGTGCATACATATGCCAAACAAAAATAATAAAATAAAATAACTAAATAAATAAGTCAAATAAACATAAAAACTAATAAAATAACTAAATACATAGATACATAATTGTGTGCATTATTAAATGACACCATTCCCTAGAGAAAGCACAATATATTCAAAGAATACTTCCATTGAAACCTTAGTCAATATTAGCTCAAATAATTCCTTAATGTTTTTGTTTTTCAAGAGAAATTTCAAAACCCCTGACATACATCATGACACATTCTTTTGGATATTATTGATGAGCTTATCAATGTCAATATCGATATAAAAAAAACACTAGAACTACAATGTAAGATTATCAACAGGTTGGTATATTGCTACTTAAAGATGGTGTTTGTCTAGTCAAAGATGGTGTGTGCATTATTCAATGACGTCGTTAACTAGATAAAGAACAATATATTCAAAGAATACCTAACCCTTGAAACCTTATTCAATATTAGCTCAAATAATTCCTTAACATTTTTGTTTTCCAAGAGAAATTTCAAAAGCTCTATCATACATCAAGACACATTCCTTTACATATTTTTAATAAGCTCATCAATTACTACTGCGAATAAAAAGAGAATCAAAGAAGAGCCTTACTGTAGGCTAATATTGATTAAAAATACACCTAAACTACGATGACAGATTATCAATGATTTTAAAAATGGATCAGATCGGTTGGTTAGACAAAAAAAAAAGTACGAACCATCTTGATTTTCTGTCCAGTTTGTGTTTATAACGCATGTGAGAAAATTAGTTAGTTAAGTAATAAAACAAACCAGCTGTTTCCGTAAGAAAAACCACCCAATTTAGTTAATAAATTATATTTTTTAAAAATTTATATTTATATTTATCTCTTTATATTTTAATTATTATTATTAAAAATATATTACTATTTTTATTCTTAAAATTGAGTAAATTTATTGAATCTTGCTAATAAATTATATTTTTCAAATTTTATATTTTTATTTATCTCTTTATCTTTTAATTGAAAATTTTTAAATTATTATTATTAAAAACTAATAATTATTTTATCATAAATTTGTTTAATAAATTAAATTATTAATTAGTATATAAGTAATTTTCTTAAAATAATTTAAAATGTATTTAAAATAATATTTAAACTATAAAAATATATTTAAAGGACATTAAAAAATTTAAAATAAAATAAATTTTTTTATTGACTTTGTTTGGACATAATTCAATTTTCATGAGTCTTTAATTTCTTATTTATTATATACAAATTTTATAAATTTATTTCCGAGTAAATCTTTAAATCTTAATTCTTTCTTATATCCATTATTTAAAACATTGAAGGTTTTCAATAGACGGTGAGCTACTAGTCAAAGATGGTGTGTGCATTATTAAATGAGACCGTTGCCCAGTAAATCTTAATTCTTTCTTATATCCATTATTTAAAACATTGAAGGTTTTCAATATGTGGTGAACTGATTTTGTTCACTCTAGCTGGCTGTCCCTTCTACACCGATGTTTCATTAGTCAATTCCTCTAATGACCAGAGCTCGATTAAGTCGTGGCTAGTCAAAGATGGTGTGTGCATTATTAAATGACACCGTTCCCAGATAAATAATAGTATATTATTACCTAACCCTTGAAAGTTGAAACCTTGGCTCAAATAATACCTAACCCTTGAAACCTTAGCTCAAATAATTCCTTAACATTTTTGTTTTTCAGGAGTCAAAACCCCTGTTTGTAGGATTGAAAAATGAAACTTTTGTCAAGTATTAACTCAAATAATTCCTTAAGGGCATGTTTGGTTCACATAAATAAGAATTTTATTCTTAGTATATTTTTAAAATTTAAATAATCCTTTGTTTAGTTAGATAAAAATATCAAAATACTTAATCCTAAGATTAGGGATTCCTCAATTTTTAAAAATAGCTAAAGATCATCAAAAAGGTATCTTTAGTTATTCTAAGAATAGAGTTATTTGTTGAAAACTTTTTTATAATAATAATAAGAAGAAGAAGAAGAAATTTAATAAATAATTATAATTAATAAAATTAATATTAATTAGAATAATAGTAAATAGAATAATAATAATAATAATAAAATTAATAATAAGAAGAAGAAATTTAATAATAATAATATAATTAATAATATTAAGGAATTTAATAATAATTAATAAAAATAATAAAATAATTAATAAGAATAATTAATGAATAGTAATAATAATAATATTATTAATAACAACAACAACAACAACAACAATAATAATAAATAATAATAATAACATTTTAGTCTTTTTGTTAGTTATTCTTTTGTCGTTTCAAATTTATATTTTCAAATCAAACATTGGCATATAAATTATTTAACAGTAAGCTAAACAAAATAATACTCTTTTTTTTCCTCATCTTTTCTATTCCAGTATTTAAACCAAAGAAGCAGGAATAGTTTTGCTTTTCAAAATTATTATTATTATTATTATTATTATTATTATTATTATTATTATTATTATTATTATTATTCCAACATTTGAAAATTATGTCCCTCCCTTATGTTTGGTTGTTGTATCCAAATTATGTCCCTCCCTTATGTTTGGTTGCTGTCTCTAAATTTTTGTCCTCCGTCTCCGGATGATAGAGATAAAAGTTTTTGTTTCTCTAAAAAAGGAAGGACAAAAACTTTTGTCCCCGTCTTCGAGACAAAACACATAAACAACTTCCAGAAATACCCCTCCTCCCACATAGGCAAATGTTTTATTCTTCTTCTTCTTCTTCTTCTTCT
>JANVCL010000213.1:8215222-8228625 GCA_026546855.1 Erythroxylum incrassatum | reverse complement strand
GATAACCCATTAGAGCTCTATCTCAATCAATGATTTTCATATTTTTTTAAAAAAACTTGGGGGCCCAGTGGGTGCATTGTGCCCCAAATAACTCCATCAATGATTAGAATGTATGGACAAAGCGATAAGTTATTTGACATATGTGTCAAAAATGAAGAAAAAATTAGGGAAAGTGAAAATAAAGATATAAGTTTTCAAGTGGAGTATAATATCACTCCAGCACAACTTTGAGATATGTCTTAGAAGTAAAATGAAATTGCATTATATTATTTCTAATTGATCTCTTTTTCTTTTTGTAAATAATAGTACTATTATGTTTTCAAGAATTATAATATGGTGGATATCTTTTATTGATTAGAATGACTTATTATAATTTTCTAATTTGTAGAATTTTATTATATACAATTAATGTGTACTTTTTAATTGCATTTAATTAGCATATATTTTAATTTTAACGATAATGATAATTAATTAATTTAAAAATATAATGTATTATATAAAATTATTAATAAAAGAGTACAATTACAAAAATAGAAACATGATGATAAAACTAAACATGTTTTTGTTTTTATTTTTATTACTAATCTCAACCAAACAAGTTTTTGTTTTCAATTTTTATATTATAAATCTCAACCAAATAAGTTTTTGATATTTTTAAGACAAATAGAAACAGAAGTGAAACTAAACAGTCCCTAAATTTTTCTAAAATATTTAGGACTCACAAAAGGGCACAAGAAATAGACAATGGCATTGGGCCTAATTTTACATGATAAACTAGCCCAATTAAAAACTTGCACTTTTTCCCCATATTGGCCCGCATTATAGAGGACAGGCCGTCGTATTGGTACTTTCTTATAATTACGTAATTTTCGTCATCTGGGTTTTTTCATCCCTTTATTTACAATTACAAAAATGTGTATTTGGAGTAAACATTGACTTGAAGATAGACATTTTAAACTTAAATAACGGTTTTTAAAAGTGAGAAATTTGTTCTCGAGTATCCATAACCCAATAGCTGGTTTATAAGTGACAAAATTCCTTCTCATTAATGAGAATTAAAGTGACTAGTGACTGCATTAATTAACTTTAATTGCCAATTAATTACTATATCAAGCAAGGTGACAAACAAATAGTATAAGATACTGGAAATAACATTGGAGGGGACAGCCATTGAGGGGCCGGTGTGAAATGGACGTATAAAAGCATCCTAAGCTTCGTAAGACAACAAGATAGACAAAATGCACAAAAAACCGTATTGAAACATCTCGTTCCCCGAATTGATAATGTTATTTTTAGATAATAATTGCTTGCATCATTCCTGCATTTTGTTTGATACAGTCCTCCATAAAAGACTTTCTACTATATTCTGGTGAGGAAACATGTACGCACCTAGATGTGTAAGGATCTGAAGTTTCTTGCTTGGCAGCAAAATTCCTTTATTTGTTTGTAAGCTGCATTCTTTTATGCCACTTTATGGGACACATTAGTTGTGGGATCTCAATCATCTAGCTTACCTAGCTATACATGTGAGTCTCACATGAATCTCTGTATCTTCATTCCAAAACACCGATTTGGAACACCTGTAGCTGCGCACATGACTTGTTTTAGTCTTCATTTCCTGTCACGCGGAAACATCCTAGATGTTTGGTAGATGGGATATCGCAATATTAATGTCGTTTTCTTTCATACATATATATACATATTGGGCCGTGAGAATTGTACGAATTTGAAAGAAACTTTTGTTCCTCTTTCCTGTAAATTATTGAGTTGGTATGCACAAAATAAGTGTTACATGCGATACCATCTTCACAGATTACTAAATAAAAATAATCGACGGTATATATTCTAGGCATGCAGTTCTTAAGAGGTCAAAATATGCCCTATCATTCTGATTAGCAGGGAATAAAAGTTATTGCAATTCCCTAAGAGAATTAGGTTTTGGGAATATTAAACACTTGGAGACCTGTTGGTGGGTTTTTTATTTTTTATTTTTGGTAAGAGTTGTTATAGTTTAATTAGAATCCATGGATCAAGCGGTGTGTAGGGTCACATAAAATTTTTATTTATACACGTCCATGTCCTTTCCAGATCAATACGAATGCTCAAAGCCAAAAGTGGTTGAGAATGGATTATATTATTGCCGAAAGTTATCTTATGTAACCTTTCAGGAGATATTGTTGGTTAGACCTAATAGTCACTTTACTAGTTTACTTGAAGGAACACATCATCTATTACTGCGTGACTAGCGACTACATAATATTTTGTCTTTGGGAAAGGTATGCATTTTACTGCCTATTAATTATAGTACAATATGTTATTCTTGAGTCAGCTAGACTTTAATTAAAATGTAAAATTATAATTATGAACTATATCGACTTAATTATAATTAAATTTCATTATTTCTAAGATAATTTGTCCAAAGTTATCTTCCAATATCGTAAGTTTTCTTTATAAAAAATTTAAATTTAAAGATAAATTAAGGAATGTTCTCCCATTAAATTTATTTCTTGGTTAGTTACCTTATACTAATCTATTATTTCACTATTAACAAAATTCATCGGTTCAATTTAGTTTTAATTAGTCAAGTGAATATCTTCTCAATATCATGTGTGTAATTGAACTATAAGTTCAACGAATTCAAAAGACATAATTGTGATAGTCTACATTTAATTACAGTGTTATATCTATAGTTTTATATAATAAATATCATGGAAAAGGCCATTTAAGTACCACATAATTGCGATTAAAAAATCGTATCAATGTGTTGTTAGGATCATATGGTAGATCCTTAATTAGTAGTTGTCGCCATTTAATAATCATGGTATGATTGCTTTTTTTTTCCAATCTTTATAAGGATAAGTAATGCAATCAGATGAATTTGAAGATATGCTTTAAACATCCATCACTAGATGAATAATGGAAAAGAAAAGGATAGAGGAAAAAAGGGTATACTTTGAATATGTTGAAGCAGATACGCATATTGCCTGATATGAACAATAAAAAGCCCTTTTCCTTCCCTCTTTACCGGACAGAAAGTAGAGGTCGTAGCAGTAATTGGTCCACAACGAAAACAACTTAACTGGTAGGTGGTGGAAATAACAACCTAAAAGAAAATGGAAAACACATTGTTGCATGAATGCACCAAAAAAGGACATTCAGAATTTCTGAAAGCTACTTATCTAGGCCTAGCCATTGTGCCTCTGTTTACCCCACCCCCGACAAGAGATTTTAAATTCTTCAAAGCCAATTTTTTTTTAAGTTCATCCGTTAATAGGGTGTTAAAAAAAAAGTTAATGACTCATTGTTTTTTTTTCAAAAATTTCATACTTGTTAAATTATAAATTGTTAAATTTTTTTCAAAGATTTCATACTTGTTAAATTTTAAAAAATTTGCACTTAAGTTCCAATCTTTTCTTAATGCAATTCATTGATTCAAAATATTTATTTTATTAAAAAAATGAAGCATAAGTTAAAAAAAGGTAATATAATTTTTGGATAGTTGACTCTTACTATTTATAAACCCTTTAACATTTTCATGTTTAGTCAATATGAGATACTCTAACACTCTCCCTCAAGTGCAACTAGAACTGGGCATAGAGTTGTCACTTGAAATAAATGCAGTGATAACCGGATTTAGCTATTGGGATTGGACATCTAGAAAAACAACCGAAAAATTAATAATTCAGATCAAACCTGCTTTGATACCATATTAAAATTTTTAATATGAGCAGAGTATAGAGTCATTAACAAGAATTTGTCTTAGATCAATCATTGTGAAAAATGACTAGAATTTGTCATTTTGATAGTTGACCCTTACTACTTATAAACCCTTTAATATTTTCATGTTTATTCAATATGAGATAATCTAACAAAAGGAAATCACATGTCAAATAACATTTCTTTCTATGCCATCATCTTTTCTGTCAAAATAAATATTTTAAATTTTAAAAGATTTAAATTTAACTTAATGTAAAAAAATTATAAAAAACACTATTCTCATCAAATGAGGGAACGTTTGGTTCTACTTGTGTTTTTGTTATAATTTTTAGTTTTAGTTTCTAATTTTAGCTTATATTTTTCTTTCAAATAAAAAAGTGTTTGATTGTTAGTGTTAATATAGTTATATTTTTATTAATGATGATAATTACATATTAGATAAAATGTAAAAATAAATTATTTTTAATTAATTAAATTTATTTTAATCTCTTTTATAATATTTACTAATAAATTATCAATTATTTTATTTTATTTTATTAAAATAAATAATTTTAGCATTAAATTTTATTTATGAATTAATATTTAATTTAAATATATAGTAATTATTAAATCAAAATTTATTTAAATTTTATTTTTATTGAAGATATTTGAAATTTAATTATATTTATTAATAATTATTACAAAAATTAAATTAAATTAAATTATTCATAATTTTAATTTTAATTTCATCCGTTAATAGGGTGTAAAAAAAAGGTTAATGACTCATTGTTAATTCTTTTTCAAAAATTTCATACTTGTTAAATTTTCAAAAATTTGCACTTAAGTTCCAATCTTTTTAAATGCAATTCATTGATTCAAAATATTTATTTTATTGAAAATAAAATGAAGCATAAGTTAAAAAAAAGGTATTATAATTTTTTAATATGGCCAGAGTGTAAAGTCCACTAACAAGAATTAGGTTTAGTCAACTATTGTCAATATGACTAAAACTAGTCATACCCTTACCACTTATAAATACTTTAACATTTTCATGTTTAACCAATATGAGATACTCTAACAAAAGGAAATTACATGTCAAATAACATTTTTTTCTATCACATCATCTTTTCTGTCAAAATAAATACTTTAAATTGATAAATTACATTTTTACAAGATTTAAATTTAATTAAATGTAAAAAATTATTTAAAAAAACACTTTTCTCATCAAATTAAGGAACGTTTGGCTCTATTTCTGTTTTTCTGTTGTAGTTTTAAGTTTTAGTTTTTAGTTTTTAGTTTATATTTTATTTCAAATAAAAACAAAAATATGTTTGATTGTTAGTGGTAATATAGTTATATTTTTATTAATGATGATAATTACATATTAGATAAAATTTAAAATTAAATTATTTTTAATTAAATAAATTTATTTTAATCTCTTATATAATATTTATTAATAAATTATCAATAATGATTATTTTATTTGTTAAAGTAAATCATTTTTACATTAAATTTTATTTGTGAATTAATATTTATTGTAAATACATGCTAATTATTAAGTCAAAATTTTATTTAAAATTTATTTTTATTGAAGATATTTTAAATTTAATTATATTTATTAATAATTATTACAAAAATTAAATTATTCATAATTTTAATTAATCAAATATAATTTTAATTATTCATAATTATTATTAATAATTAATATATTAAATAATTAAAAAATATATTAGTTGATAGAAAATCATGAGAAAAACAAAAATAGAAAACAAAAACTATTTTTTTGTGGTTTTCATAAATTTTAAAAACTAGAAGAAACCAAAACCAAAAATAGAAACAAAAGACCCAAACAAACATATTTTGTACTAAATTCAAAAAAAAAAAGCAAAAAAATGATACAAACAGACCTAGTTCTTTTTAAAAGTATTCGAACTAAGAACTGAACTAAGTTGTGTTGAATTTATTTTAAATTGAATTAAATTAAAGAAAATAACTTATATAATCTATTGCCAAAAATGCATTTTAAACTCTAACACTTTTCCTAAACTATAAGATAAATCTTAAAAGTTTTAGAATGTTTAATTTGAATCTTAATGTTTTAAAAACATTCAAAATGATTCCTAAATTGATGAAAAAATTAAACGAGATTAAATTTCAAATGTTAATTTGTGTCATCTGACCATTATTGAAGTTTTGTATATTTATTTTTTAATTATTAAGTGGGATCTATTGTCACGTGTATGTTACATGACAATATAAGTCCTATATAAGTGTCTGATCTAAAAAATTTAAATTAGTTTTTTAATTTAAATTTTATAATAAAAACTTAGTTACTTTAAATTAATTACAGTTACTTCTAATTTGTAATAAGTTAACCAACATCAGGTTAATGTTAATTCAAATCCCTAACTCACAACAATCATAAATTCCTAATTCTCAAAAATTAAAAAGCCTAATTAGTGACTCTTCCAAATCTCTAACCCCCTAAGATAACACTTCTCCGTCCCACCAGTTTATTTAGTTTGTCATCTACTATTAACCATTCAAAGAAATACAATTAGTGAATGAGAAAAGCTCAAGAAGACTGATGACTATAAGCGATGATGTCAGAAGGATGGACAGTTAGGTAGCTGCAATTGAGGAGGCTCGAGGGCTATAGAAAAAGAGTCCAGATCTTCTGTCCAGTTTTATTTTGTCTTATTCTGTCTTATAAAATCTCAGACATTTATTTTGTGGGCTCCACGCGGGTCTTATGTAAGTCCCACATAAATAAATAGCTGAAATTTATTGGAAACAATAAGACACCATAATTTTGGACATGAGATTTGGACTCATAAAAAATAAGGGCTGAAAAGATTTGTATTTCAAACATCAAGAAAAGCCACTGCAAAAAGTTTATTCAATTATTAACTTGAAGCGTTTGCGATATTTGAATTTTTTTATTTAATTTTAATTTTATATTATAGTTTCAATTTGCAACATATAATTACTTTTAACACTTTTCTTTATTGATACTATTTGTTAATATTTTTAATAAATACTAGTTTAAGATTGATTTATTTTTTTTATGAGGATTTTTTGTTGGGTATTATCAATTGTTGCAGTTGCTATAAGTTAAAGATTTTCACATTCTAGACAGCAATAAATTACTTTGAACTAGAAAATTGTGATTCCAACCATATAATCTTTTGTGTACTACTGAATCTTTTTAAATTTTATGTATTAGCCCAACTTTCATTGAGTTGTTATTGATGTTGTATAGTTATATCAACGGTGTAAAGATACTAGACCCAGGGTGTTAAGTTTTACAACAATAATATGATATCATTCGAGTTTGATATTTGACTTTCATCGTGATGACAACTTTAACTTTACAAGTTGATCTTCTTGTTTACATATTTGTAGTTAATAATAAGGATAATCAATTCTAAAATGCTCAACTTTTTGAGATTTTTTTAATCCTATGCCTAAATTTTTAACATTTTCAATTGAGTAATTAACTTTGTAAAACTTTAACAAATCAGTTCAAATCGTTAGTTCCATTAGTAATTTGCTAATTTGACTAACAAAATCTTTGTTATTCATGACAGATAAATGTCCACTGGAAAAAATAGTGATCATGATTAGAATGGAATTTTTTTTTAGTTAGGCACTTATATTTTATTAATAACAAAGAATTTGTTACTAACGAAACTAATTTTTAAATTAAACTGTTAAGATTTTAAAAGATTGATCGCTCAATTAAAAATTTTAAAGACTTGGACGCTAGATTGAAAATCCTAAAAGTTTGGGTACTTTAAGATTGATTATTTCTTAATAATAATTACTAAAATATATGAAATAGAAAAATATTTTTGATAAGTTATTATTTCTCAACTGAAAATTGATTCTTTAATTCTCTTTAATTGTTTTTCTATATTTTGGTTGTTTTTAATGAGATAAAATTAGTTGTAAAAAATGTTTGTATTAATAGCAAATGTTTTTAATAATTTAAAATTTAACAATTCATAATTGAGTAGGTCAATAGATCCATTAGTTTAAAGATATTATTTATTATCCTAAAATTGGATCTTCCAATAATATTGCACCAAAATTTTAATGCAACAAGAAAAAAAATATTAATTTTAATATGGTTGTAAAAAATTCAATTTTAATGCTTAACATGATTTCGAATCCCAAATTACAACAAATGAAACATATGCATATTAAAATGACCAGAATTACTCAATGCTATCTATCGAATTTTTTATTTCCTTTTAAATTAATATAATCAATTAAATAATATTTATTTAACTGTCACTAATATAATGACATATTTTTTTTTTATTATTATACGTTCCTTTACTTTATTTTATTCATATCAATTCAGTATCAGTTAATGTGTATGTATATTATTATAGAAACATAAAAATGAGATTATTTTAATTAATGTTAAGTCATTATATTTGGTAAAGAAAGTTTAAGCAATTGAATGTAGTTAATTTTAAAATAATTATATGTATTGTGAATAAAAACCATTCGTATAATAAATTCTAATTTATTACAAATTTATATTCAAATGTTAAGAAAATTAGTTATTTTCATATTAATATTTAAATGTGATTTTAAATTCAAATAAAACTAATAAATTTCAAATTAAAAAGATCTTATTTACTAAATGCATGCCTAATAAATATCGATACTTTACACTTCTTCCATAAGTGAAAGTCGTAATAAACTAAGATCTTTTAATTTGATATGAATTTATCAATTAATGAGATAAACTAAAATCATAATAACTTAGTATCAATTACTTTATAATAATATGTAATTAATAAAAATATAAAACTACCAATTATTATCTATACAAAATATAACATAAAATTATATTATAACAATAAGCTAAACTTTTCACTCTTGTACAAAGAAATATAAAAAGTTTTCAAAAAAATTTTAGTTATAAAGATGTAAATAGTATTTATAAATGTAAGAAAATTTTCTTTATATATATATATATATATATACATAGTAATTGATATCAGATTATTAACAAAACCGTAGATAATTGTTTTATTACTCCTAATATTACTATACATCTTCGTGTCTGTTAAAGTGGAAAAAAAGGAAAAACGAAGAACTCACCTAGTCGAGTGAAGCATGTTGAAATTAAAATCTAAGAGGTTAGCTAGGAAAAGGAAAGATTCTGAAATATGTGCAAACCAACCAACCAGCCACGGGAACGAATTTCGAGAGAAATGTGACGTTGTTGGAGGAGTGAGTGTCTCGTGGGCTGGTCGACAATTCAAGCGGTATCAGTCATCTCTTGTCTTTGTACTATCAACTCTCTCCCTCCCTCTCTCTCTATCTTTGTGCCACCACCAGTCTTTTACTGTGGGGTCTGCTCTCAGCTCTCACGGACGGCATTCCCGTCTTTTCGTCTATTCTCCCAATCTCCAAGACTCTCTCTCTCTCTCTCTCGCACACAATTATAACACAATCATCTTTAACCTCCTCACCCGCCCTTAGTGTCAAAATTTTTGCTGCATGTAAAGGCAATCTACTTTTCCCCTGCTTTCTTCATGTATGCCTTTTCATATCTAACCCCTATAGTACAGGCATCATTACACCATGTTAAAAAAGCTTATTAAAATATGATTGGTGAGCTGAACCGACTTATTTACTAAAGGACATGTAACTGCAATTTAATAAAAATCTGAAATTTAACCTCAAGTCGGTTGAAGTGAATTCGTTTCATTAAACAATCTTACTTATTCAACCCATCCACATAATAGAATCCCTTCTACTTAATTCTTTATTATTTTTTAGTCACAATATCGTATTCTGTTTAATTTGAAGAAAGCTTTTGTCTCGTAGATTGGTAGACATTCACTTGCTGAGTAAGCATACAAAATTTAACCAAGAATCTCCATAGTTGTGTAAAGACGATTAAATCCATACGTGTACTTTACAATGTATGAGAAATGGCTGTGCATTATACCCTTTAATTTTCTCCTCCTCACTTTGAAAGGTATATAGTGGTCCACCTGAGGTTATGGCTGACTGACTCCGAAAGAAAGAAGCCGTGTAAGATAGGGAGGAAGAGAGAGATAGATTCCACTTATACACATCTTTCTGTTTGGTGTTTTTGTCTTGGCTTTAAAAACCTAGTTTTGAAAGAAAGATGCGATTATGGAGTTGGAGACAAGTCTCAATTTGAGTTCTTTCGTTTTAGGAGAACAGAATTGAGGAAACAGATTTTGAGGGATTGGATTGGATTACGCTTGCATCGAAGGTTTAATTTGTTTTTTCTTGTTTTTGGTAGGTACTTATCACAAATCCCTGCTGATAGTTATTCTGGTTTAGCTAAATTTACCAGACACATCCCGTTTCTTCTAAAACCACAAGCAACAAAATGATGTCTGAAGATGGATTTTCTATACCCTCTACAATTAGAGGCCTTACCCAAGAGCCACCTCCTAACCCTAACCCTAACCCTGCAACAAATCCAGCGAAAAGGAAGAGAAATTTGCCTGGAACACCAGGCAAGTCCAAGTATATATAAATCTTCATTTCTTTACTTACGTAGATAGGCCGTAAGTAAGTTGCTTTTGTATTATTTTTTTTCTTTTCTTTTCTGAAGCAGATCCAGATGCAGAAGTTATTGCTCTATCACCCAAGTCTCTCATGGCAACCAACAGATTCATATGTGAAATATGCAACAAGGGTTTTCAGAGAGACCAAAACCTTCAGCTACATCGAAGAGGACACAATCTTCCATGGAAACTAAAGCAAAGAACAAACAAGGAGGTTCGAAAAAAGGTTTATATTTGTCCAGAGAAGAACTGTGTGCACCACGACCCATCAAGAGCGCTAGGTGACCTCACTGGAATAAAGAAGCACTATAGCAGAAAACACGGAGAGAAGAAGTGGAAGTGTGAGAAATGCTCGAAGAAGTATGCAGTTCAATCAGATTGGAAGGCTCACAGCAAGATTTGTGGGACTAGAGAGTACCGATGTGACTGTGGTACACTCTTCTCCAGGTATCTATGCTAGTATTTGCAGCTTTCAAATCTTCCCACTTTCTTGATTCTTTATTGATCTCATAAATGTTCAGTCATTCATATGATTGGTTTGTAGACAAATTCAACGCTTTCAGGTGTTGGTTTTAAATGGTCTTTATTTGATGTTTGTCTTATAATTTAATGCTCTCTGAGAAATTAAGGTTGGTTAGCAATACATTTCTGGCGGCGAGTTTGTCTGAGATAAGGTTTGTGCATTATCTAACAGGAAAGATAGCTTCATTACACACAGAGCCTTCTGTGATGCTTTAGCGGAAGAAAGCGCAAGATTCACCTCAGTTCCTCCGGCTGTTAATGCGAGCTTGATTAATGGAGCTAACAGTAACATTCAAGCCGCCGGAATATCTCAGTTATCCTCCATGTTCCGGCCAGAATTCGGCGGTTCAGAGTTGATGACAAATCTTAATTTTGATGGCCAAAAGTCGAGGTTGCCAATTTGGTTAGAGCATACAAATTCTCAGCTGAATCCACATGGCCTCGCTGTTGGTTCTAATAGTTTCTTGGCACCAAACTCAGGTTCTTTGCCGGAGATGGGCCAAACTACATCCTTGAGTATGCTTGGATCTGCATCACAAACTCAGTGGCTAAACAAGTACCAAGAAGTCGCATCAATAACTGGGGGTGCCAGTCTCTCAATGGCTAGAATGCAACAAGGGATAAAAGAAGAAGAAGAAAACAAAGGCGATCTGTCTGCATCTGTATCTGCTTTGTATTCAAACCAGAATTATCAACAACGAGGCTTGACGCCTCACATGTCAGCCACCGCCCTCTTGCAAAAAGCGGCTCAAATTGGATCAACGAGGAGCACTCCAGCATTCAACAATGACGGTAACATTGGATTGATGAGCTCGTCCCTCTCAAACATGACAGCACTCAAGTTTCTAAGTAGGCAACCGAGTCAAGCTGAGAACTTTAACGAATTAGTGACTTCTATATCTTCTTCAACCCCAATAGAAAATGATGGAAACTTTTTTGGTGATTCAAACTCAATTCTTGGTGCCAACGCTAACACGAGGCATCATCATTTGGCCATGCAAGCGAATGGGAAACAAAGCCGACAAGGTAAAGGTACAACTACCAGTCTCCTCGGAAGCTCCGACGATATAGAGGGAGGCCTAACAAGAGATTTTCTTGGTGTGGGCGGTGAAGAGAGAAGACCTTTCTTTCAACAGGAGTTAGAGAAGTTTGCAGCAATAGGTTCCGGGGATTTGAGTCAATACAGTACTACTGGCCACCACTAAATTGTACGTAGAAGGTATGGTTCTTGCAGTTTATTACTATTACAATTCCTCGAAGGTTGCTTGAAGTTTAGCCAGCTACTTGATTAAAGCTCGTATACATATAAGTTGAAAAAGCTAGAACTGTGCCATGGACACCGAGTTGAGATTCACAGGAGCAACCGTGTCAACTCTACCGAGTGAGAGAGTTGCAAACTTGTGACTTGTGACGAGGGACAGGCCCCAGTTCCATGGTGGAAGGGACTTGACAGAAAGAGACGGATATGGGAAATCAAAAAGCTAAGGGAGAAACTGTGGGCCCCTCCCATGCATGTAGTTTGTAGTTTCGTTTATTACTTTTTGACGTTGATCAAACCTTAGTAGTGCTGTTTACAGTTTGTGACTGTGACGGTGACCACAGCGACTCTATACTGTGGCGGCCGTGACCATTTTCAATGCCTCTGCGTTCGTAAGATAAGATGTTCGAACCCGAATTGCTCCTCGAAGTTAAACCTCTTTCGGTCGTCTTGTTCAAATCCAAAGGTTAAGTAATGATGCTTAATCAAGAATTTTAGTTGGGGTCCAAGGGATTTGAGGTTTCCCCACCCAATGGAGTTCAGTCATATGTTAATCCCAGCTATAAAAAAAATTGTTCCCAGATTAGTCTTAATTAGTGTAATTAAACTTACATTTCTAAACTCTATTATTGTTATTAAAGTTCTCTTATCTTTCATTTTGTCACATGACACATTTTCCATTGATTTATGTCCACTAACCAAAAGATAAGCCCAAATGTAGTTAGACTCGTTAATCTTTCTTGGAATTCTAAATTGTTGTGATTGACATTTCTTGTCTTATATGCTTAGTCCATGTATCAGTACTAACAATTTGATTGCCTTTTTCCTGAGTTTCACTATTTTATTACTATTATCTTTTTTTTTATCACCACTTTTTCAAGCATCTAAAAGTGAACATCTCAATTCTCTCTTAAAACACAGTTTCGTTATCTCTGGCCACGTTCACTATTTGTAAGACTTTGGTATTTGAAATACAGAAACAAAGTGAGATTGCACAGGCTTTAACGTGGGAAGACTTTGGAAATTCGGTTCTTTGAATTATTCTTAGTTTCTCCTGATTGATTGTTGGATTCCGTTTTAATTTTAGTAAATTTTAAGATATCTTTATTAGTTTAATACGAGAAAATAAAATTCTTATAACTCAAGTTCTAATATATACCTTAATACTATTCGCCTACTTATATATCTGTCTATGAGGTCAAATTTTAATAAATAATTTTCTATAAACATTCAAACCAAATTCTTAAGAAACAACTCACTTCCACTTTTATTTTTCATTTTCTATTTCATTTTCAAATTTAATAAACATTTTATTTGGTTGAGTTTTTAATTTGCTTTCTTTCTATTTCAAAACT
>JANVCL010000213.1:8192255-8204393 GCA_026546855.1 Erythroxylum incrassatum | reverse complement strand
TCTTAAATTAATCAAGAACATAACCTACCCATTTCAACTAACAAAATTCTCATGCAATTAGGTGCACAAACATCACACTTCATGCCTTTAATGAACAATCAAGACTTCAAACACAATCTTACCTATGTAAGCTTTTAACTTTTCACTTCTTCAACTAACACATCAACTCCTCCACTTCACTTCACACACACGTTCATCATCATGGGAAAAGAGGTAGGAGGTTCAAGCTTAAATACATGAAAGGAAGCACTTAAGGTAGGAGAGAAGAGTAGTACTTTAGCTAGACTAAGTGGAGAAAAATCAATGAAGAAGCAAGTTGGAGGAGGTTTCGGATGAGAAGATTAGAAGCACCCTTCACTTTTTTTTTTCAAATTGTTTTGATGGCTTTTGGTAGAAGTGTCATGAATGAGGGTAAAGACAAGAACATTAATAAGTTAAGACACTTGGCACTTAAGAAGAAAAAGACAAAATCAATTAATAACCTTTAAGTTAAATCTTTTATCCATACAATTCCAATAGCTCTAATTACAATCCCAAAATCGTTTACTTCAATAACCAGTGTCATTGGACAGAAATTTCCAGCACTGGAAACCAATCGGTCAGCCGTCTGGCGATTTTTTTGGTCCAAAAATTTTCCCCGAAAAATTCCAAAAAACTACCAAAAATTTCCTAAAAATGGAAAACAACAAAAATCACTCCAATTTATTTTTCAAGCACAAATACCACATTTTCACAACCAAATCACATTTAGGCATATATACTGGGAAATGTCATGAATGCATGTACAGTTATTTTCGTGTGCAAATTTCACTATTCACATGAAAGGGTATGCATGAATATTTTAAAATAAGCCTAACCACTCTCAGCTTCTACCCTTCCCATGGGGGGTGGGAAGTTACATCAATGGTCTCATAGTTGTACACAGACTGAATCTCGTCCTTTGAGTACTTCACATTAGGAGACTCAACCTTAAACTGCTCGATAAACATTTTTCTGTAATGAGATACAGATATTACTGAACCAAAGCAAAGAGAAGAGATAACAGTGAAGAATGAAGCTTCGATGACATTGTTAATGACATATCAGTAACCATTTAAAATATAGCCCCTTAACCGAATAAGCTTCTCTGACTGTCCTCTTGATACCTCATTATCTGAGCTTTCCATTTTGTTCCTTGTGTTGCTCGAGTGTTTTTGCTTTGCTTTCTCATTGTGTTGTCATTTTGTCACACTTTTGAAGTAGGGGAGTAAGCTTACTCCATACAAACTTACTATCCTTCACTATTATTTAATACGATCAATTTTTAATTTTTCAAAAAAGGATAGGTTTTGTCTTCAAAAGGGAAAAATGATTTAAATAAAAAGATTTTTATATGTTTGTTTCTTACATTTTTTTGTATTTTAGAGGAATTGTATCATATACTTCAATTTTACTAAATAAAAATTGGTGGATATTTTAATTTTCTTAAACATATTTTAAATACTCATTAGTAAATATAAAAATTTTATATTTTAAATATACATTAGTAAGTAACTATATAAATAAAAATATAACATTAGTGAATACCCTTTTAGTAAATACATGATTGTAACTATAGCCACAATTATAGGTGTTGCATATATAAGACTTTATTGCAACATTTTTTAAAATTCTATTGCCTTTTATTATATATAGCAACAAATTAATATTTTCATTGCTTTTAATATTATTAAAGACAACATTTTAAAAACCATTGCCCTATATTAATTTTTAACAACACATTTTTAAATTGTTGTAAACATGTCATTGCCTAAAGTACTTTTTACCGTAGTGTTGATGTGGATATAATTATATGATCAAAATTATTACAAATTACAACCATATCTTTGATCATAGTCAATTATATAGCTTAAAAAAATGAATCCTAAAAAGTTAACAAAAAACCTTACTAAAACATCTCTATGAACTAATCATTTATGTCATATCAACACCAAATATCATGCATTGTAAAGAACATCAAAACTTATAGCTCCAAGCATCCTTAGGAACACTAGCTTCATAATTCTCTATATATGTTTTGTTGGTATTGGTGGGAAAAGATCTCTAGAAACAGAAGCTTGTCAGATTCATAAACCATAAACTATTTATTCGTGTATATAGTCCTAACTAGGCTTATTTTGATCACTTCTCTTTTGATAGTCACAAAGTTATTTGTGGCGGTCATGGGTGTGAGTGAAAGCTTGTTATTATTTGAACTTGTTAGTGTTCTTATAGGATTGCTCAGTGTTTGGAAGTGATGAGGCATTTGAATTTTTAGATAGAATGGAATATTCAGTAGCACGTGATCTTTCTTTATCCAACATTCTTCTATGTATTTCTTTCTCTTTGGGTATTTCTTTATCCAACATTCTTCTATGTATATAGACTAGTATGTGATTATGCATTATCCAACATGATTCTCTGGATTTCTTTATGATTTGGCATAATAGAATAACGATTAGCACTTGATCACGCCTTATCTATCTTCCTTCTTTGTAAGATTTTTTTTCAATAAATTCCTGTTATATTTTGTTTGTTTATTATTTAAAACTTTACTCAATCTCTTTGATTCCTTTCCTATTTTTGTTTAGAAGTCCTAAGATAAATTAAAGTTTCCTATTTCTTTTAGAAGTCTTCCTAAGATGAATTAGAGTTTCCTATTTTGTTTAGAATGAGTTAGGGTTTTTGTAAACGTACTTAAATTTTTTTTAAGAGAGATTAATAGAACTCCCTATCAATTAAATTTATTTTCTCTTCGAGAAATTTATCTTACAATTCTTGGGTTGGAATTGTGATTGTTTATATTTCCACTATGTCAGGTAATATCCAAGTTTTGAATATCACAAAGCTTGTTCTTTCTAATAATGACAAATAATCCTAATGACAATGTTTAAGGATTACCCAATGTTTGGAGAAGAATCGAAGAAAAAAGGGGAACTATTCCCAATATTAAACAACAGTTAGCTACAATCACAAGATAATTGCAAGGCGACAATAACTAGAGATTTGGAGAAATGTTTGACAGGGAAGTTACTCGTACACGAACTTAAATTCCAACACCTTTTATAAGAGTTGATAATTCCAACGATGATGAGGAAACCATCTTGAGAGGAGATCGTCATAACAAGGTGGGGATGATCATGAGTACATAGCAAAGGTAGATTTTAAATCCTTTATAAGTGACCTTGATATATAAGAATTTTTGGATTGTTAGAAGAAGTAGAAGGGTTATTTGATTATTCTTAAATTTCGAATGGGAGGAAGGCAAAATTAGTTGTTTATAGATTTTAAGGGGAGCTGCTATTTGGTGGAATCAATTGAAGGAGAATAGGTCAATAGAGGGGGAGCTCTAGTGTCTACTTGCGCAAGAATGAAGCAATTATTGAGGAGATGATTTTTTCCTCCAAATTATAAGCAATATTTGTTTGACACTTATCATAAATATATTCAAGTGAGTACCCTTATCACAACTATATTTAAGGGAGCTACACTATTCATGAGTATAATTTTGAGTTTCTGAGGTTGGAAGCTCAAAATAATTTGGCAAAAAGTGAACCATAACAAACTATTTGGTATTTATGGCCAACAATTCAAAGGGAAAGTATGTTTTAAATTGTCAAGTATCAAATATTTAGTTTTTTTCCTGTCTTTTATTGAATCTTTTTCATTGCTCGATAGATAATTGGATAAATAAGGTCATAATAAGGATTGTTATCTTAAGGGTTTTTATAGGAAACATTCAAATCCTTATCTCCCAAGGGTAGATTCTTACGCGTTATTCACCCGTCCACCACTAGAAAACACCACTTCCCGTCCGACTTGCATGTGTTAAGTATGCCACCAGTGTTCATCCTGAGCTAGGATCCTTTCCTCTTCCCAGCCATTTTAGGTTAAGAAGATGCGAAGGCGCCTCTCTCTCTATAAGAACGGTGCATTAAGGGTTGAGATGTTGATCAATGAGAGGTCGCGAGATTATAGGAGAATGGGGAATAATGAGAGAATGACAAGTGAAAAGGGAAAAGAAGTTGTTAGCTTTACTCCTGCATATGTTAATAACGCAAAAGGAAACAACCATGGTAGAAATTCTATAAAATAAGCCACACCAAGTACTACAGCCGCCAACCTTTATACTTAATAGGCTCATTTAAAGTGCTTTAAATATGGGGAACTAGGAAATTATTCTAATGAATGTTTAAAGCAGAAGTTTATTCTAATGAATGTTTAAAGCAGAAGTTTATCAACATAATGGAGCAACTAGCTAGAGATTATGAGGAAAAGGAGTGTATACTAGATGGGGAAAATTGTGAACGCCTCACGGGATAACATGATGGTTTTGTTAGAGCTATTAGGAGATTAATGATTTCTAAAAAGTAGCATAAAGATTGGCAACAACACTAATTATTTTGCACTAGGGGAATTGCACAAGGAAATCTTTTTAAGCTGATCATTGATAGAGGTAGCTAAGAGAATATCACCAATAAATTGGTGGTTAAAAAGCTGAAGTTGTCGACTGAGCCTCACCTTGAACCCTATAGTATCACATAAGTTACCACCATTAGTGATATCTATGGCACAGAAAGGTGTAAAGAGCCATTCTTTACTAGTAAATACTAGGATGAACATTATTATGATGTTGATATGGATGTATGTCAAATTTTGTAAGGTGGACCATGTTAATATGATGTTGATGCATCTCACTCTAAAAGGGAAAATATTTATCGATTTGTGAAGAATGGTGTGGAGTATTAGTAATCATAAGTGAAAAAAGAGTGGCAAAACCTAACGGGAAAAAGAAATCATTTTTAGAATTGGAAAATAATAGGGAAAGTTTTATAAGTAAGATAAAAGAAATAAGGGAGATACAATTGTTGATAATGAATGGGGAAGAAGAGAATGATAAAAGAAAAGATGAGATTCCTTTACTCCTACCAATTTTAGAAAAATTTAGATGTAATATCCGATGAGTTACCCAATAAATTACCTACCATGAGAGATATCCAACACCATATTGATTTAATTCTTTGGGCTAGTTTCCCTAATATAACTTACTACCGTAAGAGTCCAAAAAAGGGCAAGATATTGAGGGAGAAAGTAGAGGAGTTGATTTGTAAGGGGCATACTAGAGTGAGTATGACCCCTATGTAGTTCTTACTTACATATACGAAAGATGGTAGTTGGAGGATGTATGTAGATAATTAAGCCATTAACAAGATTATTATTAAGTATAAATTTCCTTTCCCAAGTTAGATGATATGTTAGATCAACTGGGTGGGACAATGGTCTTCTTTTAGATTGATCTCAAGAGATTTTGGAACAAATGGAGAACTGTGTTTAAGAACTTGAGTATAGAAATTGATGGTCTTGAGTATTTACAATAGTTATATGAGAGACATAGAGATTTTAGGGATGTGTTTGATGAAAAAAATCTCATGATGATTTTTATATACATGAAGGTTTTTTATGAAAGAAATCAACTCTGTCTTATACGAACTTCATTCAGGAAGAAGGTGATTAGAGAATTACATAGGGGAGGCTTAATTGGTCATCTTAGTAGAGACATGACTCGTGAAAAGGTGAGAAAGAGATACTATTGGCCGAAGATGAGAAGAGACATTGTTACAAATTCGAAGAGCTGCGAAGTTTGTCAAGCTTATAAAGGATATACTTCAAATGCTAATTTGTATTTTCCATTACTAGTCCTAATTCTATTTGGGAGGATTTGTCTATGAATTTCATATTGGAGCTTCTAAGAAAACAAAAGAGGTACAGATTGTAGCTTTGTGGTTATGGACAGGTTTTCTAAAATAGTACATTCTATCCCTTATAAGAAGATGGTGGATGTTATAGTGGTTGCCAAGTTATTTCTTAGAAAAGTGGAGTGACTCCTCCTAAATCTATTACTTTTTATTGTGACACCAAGTTTTTGAGTCACTTTTGGAGGATCATATTAGGTTTATTTGATTGTTCTCTTAAGTATAGTAACACTCACACCTATAAATCGTGAATATGACTTTGGGTAATTGGTATCATACAAATGACATAACAAACCAAAAAGTTAAGATTTCTTGATTATATAAGCCAAATTTGCCTACAACAATATAGTCTATAGTGTCATTGGCTAATCATCATTTTTTATGGTTTACCCCAAGGTACAAAAGTCAAAAAGTTAAGATTTCTTGATTACATAAGCCGAATTTGCTGACAACAATGTAGTCTATAGTGTCATTGGCTAATCACCATTTTTTATGGTTTACCCCAAGGTACCCAATCTTGCTTTGATCTTGTTAAATAGCCTAAATCTTTGAACATTTCTCCTAGTGCTGCAAAGTTAGCTAAAGAGGCATAGAAGATTTAAGTGAACGTAAAGAAGAAGATTGAAAGAGCTAATAAAAAGTACAAATATAATGTTGATTTGTATAGGAGAGCTTAAGTTTTAAATATTGGAGATAAAGTTATTGTTTTCTTGAGCAAGAATCAAATTGTTAGAGGTCATCATAAGCAACAATAAAAGTAGTATGATTCATTTAGAAATAAAAGAAAATCAATCATAATGCTTTACATTGTTAAACTACCTCTATTGATGGTTAATATATCTCCAACCTTCATTGTTGCTAATCTCTCACCGTACTTTTATGATACGGAGCTTGGATATGCTGACAATAACCCGAGTTTGAGTTTTTTGACAAATGGGGTGAATGATGAGACATTTGACTTCTTAGACATAATGGGATATTAAGTAGCACGTGATTTCTCCTTATCCAACATTCCTCTTTGCATTTCTTTTTATTTAGGTAGAATGGTATATTGGCTAGCACGTATTCACTCCTTATCTGGCATTCTTATCTAGATTTCTTTATGATCAAACATAATAGAGAATTAACTAGCAAATGATCACACCTTATCCAACATCCTTCTTTGTAAGATTTTTAATAATTTTTTATTTTATTTTATTTGATTCTTATTTCAAATTTTACTCAATCTCTTTGATTCCTTTCCTATTTTATCTAGAAGTATTCCTAAGATATATTTTTTTGTTTCCTTTAGAAGTCTTCCTAAGATAAATTAGAGTTTCTTATTTCTTTTAGAAATCTTCCTAAGATGAACAAGACGTTCCTTTTTTTAAAGAATTCTTACTAATATGAATTAGGGTTTATATAAACCTATTTAAACAATTTTAAAGAGAGATTAATATAACTTTCTATTAATAAAATTTATTTTCCCTTTGAGAATTTTTATCCTACAAATTTTGGATTGGAATTGTTTTTTTTAATCTCTTCCATTGCGTTAGAAAGTGGAAAAGCATAAAAACTTTAGAAGTATATCACACTACACGAATTTGAGCTTTTGTTAAGTTGTTTAAAGATTCGACGGGGCCTAATTTAAAGCGTAAGAAAGCAGTATTTGTTGGATCCCGATTTTTTTAAATTGTTTATTATTTTTTAATTATTTATTTATGTTTTGTTTTTCTATTTATTTATTTTTAGAATTGAGTCATTAATTTTAGTAAGCATAAGTAACAATTAGAAATTAGATGGAAATGTTAGAATCAAGTTAAAATGTAATTTAACATTAAAGACTAAATGGACATTACATTAAAATGAAGGGAAAAAAATTGAAGGATAAACAAAGAGAAGGGTAATTTTGAAAAAAAAAAGACAAAATGTTGTCTTGAATTAAGAAGGAGAGAAGAGAAAAAGTGAAAGAAGAGAGGAGAAGAGAAGTGTGTGTGGAAAAGAAAGAAAGAAGGGGAAAAGAGAAAAGTCAACTAGTTAAGGTAAGCTCTATCATTTTCCTTCTTGCTTGGTTAGAAAAAGGAGGTAGGAAGAAATGGGTTTTGTATGTTGGGAATGAAGGAAGAAAGAAGATGATTTAAGAGACCCATTTGATTTTTAGGGTTTCTAAACTAAGTTTTGGTTTTACTAACCTAGATAGACTATAGGTAGGTTAGTTTAAGCTTGATTTTATTCTTTATGTGATTATTGAAGTTTATGAATTTTATTAGAATATTAGGTTGAATAAATAAATCTTGGTTTATTTGAAGGAAACCAAGAAAACCCAATCCAAGAGCAAGATGATAGCAAGCTTGAATTGGATTTTGGCAAGTGATTTAGGTGGGTAATTTATTTATAGTTGTTATGTAATATGAGCAAAATGCCTTGCATGTGTATTGTGTGCTAAAATGGCTTATTTTAAATTGTTGTGATTATTGAAAATGCATTGTGATTATGATCATGTTATGTCTTGAAAAATATCATGGCATTTTGTATAAATGGAAAGAAGAAAAAGCAAGATAAGCATGAAAGTATGAAAATGTCTGGAAATGAATTGAGCTTCGAAATTTGTTTATGTTTGGGCAAGAAAGATACAATTCCGTTAGTCACGTGCACATTGACCTAAAGCCTTTTCTCGACTACCCACTTGTGGCATATGAGATCCGAAGAATGGACTCATTTCTTTCATGGTGTAAACTTTGGTTTCTTCATTTCGTTTCATGAAACTCTCGAGTCATTTTTTGTGTATTGCATTTGTTTGGAATTGTTGAGCATGATATGAAATTGAGTGTTACGTTTGGAAGGTTGAATAAGTATGAGATTGCTTTATATGATGACATGCTTGACTATGAGATGTGAGTTAGAATTGTTGCTGAATTTACATTGCTAGATTAAGATAAGATGTATATGCCTATATGTATATACACATATATGTTTGATTTTGTGGCTCGTTGCCAATGGCTATAAATATACTAGTCACTGATCTTTGTAATTTACACCATCATTTTCACTCCTCAGGTGCAGAACGAGAAGGTTAGCGATCCTTTCAAGACATTTGGACAAACTTCAAGATAGTTAGCTTTTGTAACTATGTTAGTGACTATATTTTGGATAGCTTTATAAGCATATCAATCATTGAGCATCCATTTGTATTTTGTACTAAGTTATTGATGTGTATGTTGATATGTAACTAAAGCTTATTCAAACTCCATTTTGTTGTGTAATGAGATTTGGAAACAAAGAAGTTATTTTGTGTATGTTTATGCCTATCTTGTGGTCGATGTTGGCATCAGAAGTATATGTTAGTGTATGATTGAATTGGATTGGTAATTTGTATAAGTGCAGAGTTTAGTGTGAATGTTGGTATTCTGGGTTTTGGATGTGAAGGTTTCACCACGGTGAAGCCAGACCTTGGTCGTGGCGAATCGTTCCCAAAAGGTAATTACATGTGATTTTCGTAATTTTGCCATGGTAAAGCAACAACTTTTTGCCGCGGCGTATTCATCTTAAGAGGTCCTTCGGTTTAAATCCAGGGACTTCACCGCGGTGAAGCTAGCTTTTCGACAAGGCATATTTGTCCTAAAGGATGCGTGCGCTTGACCTCGAGACTTCGTTGTGGCGAATTTCTCTTGAGAGGTCTATGGAAATATTTCCACATCTTCGCCGCGGTGAACAATACTTCGCTACGGCGAACCCGCCAATTGCTGTCGCTGAATTTCTTATAAATTGAATGCTTTCAACTTTCCTTTCGCTTGATCCTTACTCGATGGCCTCGAGTGGTCGCCTCGGGATAGGTAACAGGACTTGGGCCCAACAATATTGGTTAGGGCAAAGATGGTGATGTTGGAAATTTATTTTATTGAATAGTTATTAATTATTAACCTTCAAGTTTAAAATTAATAAGACCAAAAAACGATTTGATTAAATGGATCAAAATCTAGTAAATAAAATGATACTTTATCAAAGTGGGTTATGCATCTATTGGACTTATGATAGAGAGACTGAATAAGATTATTATAAATATTTGATAGGTTTCTTACTGCCTACTTAATAAATATTCTTACTGCCTACTTAAACTTATGATAGAGAGATTGAATAAGATTATTATAAATATTTGATAGTTTTCTTATTGCCCACTTAAACTTAGATTGAGGGATCAAATAAGATTATTATAAATATTTGATAGGTTTCCTATAGCCTACTTAAATAAGTTTACATATATATAATTTCTTCTAACTTGTCAATAGATTCATTTATTAAGAAAGACACATAAAGATCTTGTTGACGTCATTTTAGACAACTTTGGTTAAAGACGATCAAAAGTTACAATAGCTTACTCAAAGTCTTCGGCTGCTTACTCAAACAAACATAGATATTAAAACATGTATATTTCTTTATTTTCTTAGTTATACAAGTTTATGGTTGATTTTAGATTGATCCATAAATTTTGTATTATGTTTAACATATGGCATTAAAATGGTTCTATTATTATATGAATTAATTTGAGATTGTTTTAATTTATACATAAGGAAGTTTTTTTAAAAATCTATTTTTCCTTTAAATACATAGTTTATTTGTTGCTTGGATTGATTTTTTTTCCAACAATTACAAAAAAATAGGCAAAATATCTAACTTTTGGTGATAGTCATCGAAAATAGTCACTAAAATCACCTTTTCTAAGGGTTGAAAGAACAAGTAGGACACTTACATGTTTTGTGTAAGAAGAAGTAGGCTAGACGTGTTAGTTGTTTAACATATGGGACTCATATGTGATGAAAAAAATGATAGATTGGTGGAGCACATGACACTTATCAGGCATGTGTCATGTATATGACATAAGGGTTAAGAAGCACGTGTGCATGTAACACATGCATTATAATGGTATAAATGTACACTAGATATAGTGTAGCACTCGATGATGCACATGCCATAACTACACTACGCATAGTTTACGCTATTACAATATAAAACAAAGGGTCCATCAAAATTTTAAAATTTGCATAATCATTTTTAAAGTTATTTTGGGGTCTTTTTAAAGTTTCAAGAAAGCATAATGTTGTATCAAAATTTTTATGATTTTATTACATTAGTAATTTAAATCTAAAATAATATAAATAAAATTAAAATCATAATTATGTGAATTTTTATGCAATTGACTTGAAATAAAAGAGATAAATGTTCTTTTGTTATTTAATATGGTTTATCAATTGTTGTATATTGCATGATTTATTACTTTTTAAAATATTTTCTTGTGAATTCTCAAATAAAGTTTATTGATAATGTTATTCAGCAGTGCTATATGACAATTAGAAGGTGCATCATTATTTTACATTTATAGTGTTAAGTTTGTCCGAGGTTTACATATTTTGCATTTATAGTGATAAGTTTGTGAGAGGTTTATGCTTGTATAAAAAAATGCGAGGATAACATATAAGTATATCATTTGTGCTTGTATAATTGTTTGGATACAAATAAGAATGTAGTCACCATAATGATGTTTTAAATTGGTATTTAGACTTTTTTGATTGTACGTTAGGGGACTATCTAGTTTGATATTTGATTGTTTTACCCATATATCTATTCTATGACTGCTTTTATATAAAGATCTTATCCTTATGTATTATATATTCTACCTATAAGTGAATTATGATATATTTTATATGTAACATCCCACCCCTACTGGAAGGGTAAAATAGTAAATTTGATATAGGATGAGATGAAATGGAATGACTTAGGACTGTTCATGCATAATAGGATTGATACACAGTATCAATTGTGCATATGAAATTATTGTACATGCATACATGACATTCCCGGTTTTTGTGCCTAAGGCGATTTTATTGTGATTAACATGGTTACTGCGTTTGAAAAATTATTCTGAGTGAGTCATTGAATGTTTTATATTTTAATAGATTTTTAGAAATTATTCGGAAAAAATTCCCGGACCGGAAAAAATCGCCAAGTGGCGAACCGATTGATTTTCGGTACTGAAATTGCTATCAATTGGTACCGGCCTATTGGATATTTTTGTGGTAGGGTCGAAATATAGACCCGTAACAATGGATTGAACATTTATTTGGTATTTGGATTAATGATTTTTTATCAAAGTTTTGATTGGTCCTTTGACTTTTCCTATTCCTTCCTAAATTGCCAAGTGTCCTCCTAATTTAATGCTTGGAGATGGCTTGGACTTGGTCTTCTCTTCTCATTCTCGATACTTCTTAATTGTTAAAGGGAGAGAATGAACAACAAATGGGTTAAGTTTCTTCATCAACCGAAATGAAGCTTATTAGCTAATGTTTTTGACTTTTCTTCTCATTGTTGGACCAATCCTCTTTTGCCACCATTT
>JANVCL010000213.1:8138628-8150069 GCA_026546855.1 Erythroxylum incrassatum | reverse complement strand
ACTGAAAGATTATGACTGCACTATTGAGTACCACCCAGGGAAAGCTAATGTGGTGGCAGATGCTTTGAGCAGGAAGTTTAATATCAGTACTGCTCAGATTTAGTTATCTAGGCTACCTGATTTGATACATTTGAGAGCTCTAAATGTGGAGCTGAATCTAGAGCAAGATGAGGCACTGATTGCTACTTTAAAGCTAAGACCGATGCTGCATTACAGAATCAAGAAAGTCCAGGGCAAAGATCCTGGTATGGTCAAGCTTATGGAGAAAGTGAAAGTGAATCCAGATTCTGAGTTTGAATTGAGGGATGGGACATTATGGCTGAGACAGAGGCAATGTGTGCCTAATATGGATGATCTAAGGAAGAATATTCTTGAGGAAGCTTATATGGCTGCCTATGCTATGCATCCTGGTACTACCAAGATGTATAACACTTTAAAGCAATATTTTTGGTGTCCTAGAATGAAGAAACAAGTGGCAGAATATGAATCTCGATGTATGACTTGCCAGCAAGTTAAGGCTGAACACCAGGCTTAGGTAAGGAAGTTACATCCGTTGCCCATTCCGGAGTGAAAATGGGAACGGATTACTATGGACTTCATCATAGGTTTGCCAAAGACTCCGAGGCAGTATGATGTTATTTGGGTCATAGTGGACCGGTTGACTAAGTCGGTCCATTTCTTACCAGTGAGGAAGAATAATTCATTTGATCGGTTGGCTCAGAAGTATGTGAATGAGGCGGTGAGACTGCATGGGGTTCCAGTGTCCATAGTATCGGACAGGGATCTCAGATTTACTTCGAGGTTTTAGAGGAGTTTGTAGTCTGCTATGGGTACTAAGTTGAACTTCAGTACATCATTTCATCCTCAGACAGATGGACAGAGTGAGAGGACAATCAAGACTGTTGAGGATATGCTCAGAGCTTATGTATTAGAGTTTAGAGAAGCTTGGGATCAATATATATCATTGATAAAGTTTGCCTACAAGAACCATTACTACAGTAGTATCAGAATGGTACTGTATGAGGCACTGTATGGTAGAAAATGTCAGTCGCCATTGTATTGATATGAAGAGGGCTTGAGAATGGTCGAAGACCCAAAGTTGATACAGGATACAGTGGAATGGTCCAAAAAGTCAAACTTTTCTAATTTCACAACTTTTCACACTTTCACTCTTTATTTCTTAATTTCAACTTCCATTTCAACTAACTCATTCACTTTACTCTCAGAACCCATACGAATCTATTCAAATCCTAAAGTTATCAAGATCAAACAATTCTTTTTTTCATCAATATCCTTTAAATATAAAAATTTATCTAATACACAAAACATATAGTAAAACACTCATTGAATTTTCATTTCATATCTCTAAATTGCTACTTAAGGCTCGGGGTCCAACAAAAAACATTGTTTCCAACATTGAAATTAAAACCTATCTTATCCAACTTACTAACAAAAACTAAATTTCTAACACATTCAGGAACATAAAGATACTTTTCAAGATCTAGACTAGATCTAGAATCTAAGATCAATCTGTACGTCCATATTCCTTCTATTCATGCCTTCATTCTGTTACCCACATACAAGAACTCTTCAATTCTATTTATGGTTTGGATTGAAAGGAATCTCTGCATAATATGTGACACATGAGTAGTTGCACCTAAATCTAACCACTAGGTTTTATTGGGAACTTTAATAAGATTTGATTTAAACTATACTGAAACATATTACTTACCTTTCTTTTCGAACCAATCCTTTCTCTTAAGGTAATCTTTCTTGAGGTGACAAGCTTTCTTGCAAAAGAAATAACACTGCTCTTTATGGATTTGGCCGTCATTAACCTTCATTAGGCTTTGTCCTTCTTGTTGCTCTTCTTTCTTAGCTTTCCCTTTCTTCCACTAGCTTCTTTGTGTACTGTTAGATGAACAGATTGTTCCTTCATTTTCTTTAATGTCCCTTCCTCTTGCACTAACATGGCCTTGATTTCTTGAAATTTCTATTTTTCCTTCAGAGTATTGTAATTCACTTAGAACTGACCAAATTCAGAAAGAAGTGAGTTGATGATGAACTGTACTAGGAAGGATTCACCCACATCCATGCCCATTGATTTCAACTTTGCAGCCAAAATTGACATGCCTATCATCTGATCATGGATAGGTTCAGACTAGTCAAACTTCTTGGTCGTCAATTCACTCATTAAGCTTTCTACAATAGACTTGTCAGTTATGTCCATTATGAGTACACTTTGATTTTCACCATAAATTTCCTTGCATTGTCTGTATGAGGCATTGATGGCTTAACATTTTCAGTCATTATTAATCACATTAAATTTGGACTCAACCTATTAGACTTTTCCCAAGCCTCAAAATATGTCCTTTCAGCTTGTATGCTAGTCTCAGTAATGATTACGAGCTTCTCAGCAACTAACGTCCGGTCTTTATGCATAATACCCAACTAAAATTAGATTTGCTCAAACCAATCAACATAATTTAGCCCATTAAACTTTATCAAACCATTGCTCATAGCTAACAAATTATTAAAAACTTCAAACATAAAAACAAACTCACACATTAATGCCTTGAGTACAATTAATATATCCTGACAATATATAATAAACTTATATATATAAGTTCACCTTTAGGTGATACTTAAAAACATATCCTTAATCCATAATGATGCTAAGAACATATATATACACACTTTGATAGACAGTCAATCATACTCGAGCTAGTATGCATGTTATCTTTGGATATACAATCATATTCACCAAGTAGGTCAATAAGTCTCTTTAATGTTATTAATTACAAGCAATGATCCACCTTTGGGTGATTCCTAGCATTATAGTCAATAATCTCAATTTTTTAGTTCATCTATTATGTCATTTATTAGCATCATATAACAAGAACAATTGAAATAATGCATAATTAAATGTCTAAATATCTTTTCAAGCAAGGTCACTTTGGTGACTAACAAGCTTTTATACAATAAACATTTAATTAAGTACAAATAAATTTTGGAATTTAATTATAATGTTGGGAAACTCATATTGTAAAATCCAAAATTAACTATCTTCAACACGCATATTTGTTTGTTACCAAGATCAAAAAATAATTGGTCGCATGCATATTCATTTAGTGCCAGAAGACTAAAACGTTTACCGAACTCACGAAGTCCATAAATTTTAACACCAAAATGATTTCATTTTACAGCCATAAAATCAAGTCTTTTTATGATGAGCCCCATGAAACATTGACTTTTCTTTCACTTTTTGTTTTCTAAAAATCATGCAAATTGCAATAAGCAAGTAAAGCAAACATAGAAACAAAGTTTTTGAAACTTTTGTTTGTCTACAGCTTTGTTCTTTTGAAAGGCTTAACTGGTCAAACCTCAATTAATGCGTATAAGTAACCATTTGATTTTTCGACACCAAATCACGATGCCCACACATTCTTTAACATGCATAGAACTAAGAACATATTCAATCTTTTATTTTAAAAAAGGAATCATGTTTTCAAGCTTTATTCTTTCAAAACTTAACACCAATCCTTTTGCTTTCCAAAATTTATGCATATTGCAGTAAAACAATTAATGCATGGTGCCCCCAAAAAAAAACCTTTTCTTTAACCCTTTGTTTCCATAAAGAATTATGCTTTATAACTTCAAACATAAAGACTTTTGAAGAGAGGCCCCACGAATACATCATGTTTTTCCATAAACTTGAAATCTAAACAATTTATTCCTTATACTATAAGCCCACAAATATGACATTATGGTCCCACTAGAGTCTTTAGGAAGCAAGCCTTTTCGGTGTATTTGTTTTAAAATACCATCTCAATTCAAACGTAAACAGACATCTGTAAGACAATAACCCTCTAGCCTTGCAATCCCTGACTTTTATTATAAAGGGATCGTTTAATTGATTAACTCAAATCCAATCAACAGCTCACAGAAATCAAGAAACAAGATGGCTTAGATTGAGAGATTACAACTGAAGCAATACATAATTTTCCTATAACCGTAAATCTATATTATTCGCTTCCATAAATTTTAGGATTAACTATAATATAGATCAAAGTTTCATGATCTGCGCTGATACCACATGTAAATTTAAACTTTAACATTCTAAACAATATTTTAAATATAGAATTCACCCAAGATCATCTATTATACAATTGATTCAACACTTTCAAACCCTAAGATTGATGCTATAGAGAAAAGAGAAAAATACTAACCTTGATTTATGCTCAATTTGTGTAATCCTTTTTCTGATCATAAATACTTTTTCTACACAAAAGTTTTATCTACTCTTGCCTTCTTTCTTTCTTTGTTCTTTTCAATGGTGCAAAAACATATTATTTTGATAACTATTCGCTTCAATTAACAGAAGGGAGAGGGAAGGGTTTTATTAATTAACAATAGTGATTCTAATTTTATTTACAAGTCCAATAATCATTATTTTAAGCCCACTTCATAATAGAATTAAATAAAGTAATATGAGCCACACTTTATGATTATTAAATTAATCTAACCACACTTGCACACCTTATATGCGTCAAAACAACTATAGCATGTATTCAATAGTCACGACATATGTCAGATATAGAGAAGAAATTATTAATATGATGTATAACACATATATAAGCATAAATGCATTTATGATGTCTCTACAAACCTAAAACATGCTGCACATATAACAAGATTGTGTGTCAATTATAATACTGGATTACACTTGGAATCACGAGTAGAAGTTTTCAATCCCCTCAATTAATCAAAGCCTTAATTTATTGTATCCCCTCCTAAGAGTTTTTGCAAGTTTAACCTATTTTTAATTAATCAAAGGCATGCAAACATTTATTGATACACAAGACAACAATCAGTAACAATTAAACTAACAAACATACATCTTATATACTCCAATTAACATATCCTACTGGTACATGCGTGAAAAATACTTTAATCTCCTTTTTGAAAAAAATTAATAATTAACTCGATACTCTCTCAGATTCGTTAGATCTAAGAAGATCCACTAGAAATGTTGTAATTCCTCTTATAATGGCTATCTCTCGCATCAATTCCCCCTTTTTCTTTCCGTTTTCTTTAAAAAATGAGAGTTTATAAGATACGACTAGCATAACACATTGTTTGCCTAAACAGAAACTTTTTTACGAAATATAAAGTCACCATTAGTCAAGTAGGCTTAAGAAAACGTATAAGTTCAATTCGACTAGCTTCGGCTTAACCTAACATTTCGAGGGAAGTTTAATTTGATCGAATTTCATATCAAATTTGGACTTAGCAAAGAAAAATAAATTTTGAATTAAAATTTGAATAGGAATTTACCAAATACGTTCAAAAAGGTATCGAATTTGAATTTTTATCTGAAACCTGACTTGGTTAAGGCTCAATCAAACTTTGAATTAGTTGTAGGCCTCATAAGGTTCAAATTTGACTTATCCATTATCATCCTTATTAATGGGGTTTTACTAGATGATAACAATTCTAATTATAATCTTTAATAATTCCAATGTGATATTCCTATTAAATGTAATGTCTAAAATATTGAACAATATTTAATAATAGTAACAAATTGAATTAACATGTTTGTTCACAAATTTTTCTTCCTTCCTCAAATGGTGTAACCATAATTAATCAATCATATAAGTGTCTAATGTCAATCTTTGACTTGAATAATAATATTAACAATCTTCTTAAAGTGTTAAATTTCATTAAATCATTACTTCATAAAACTTACAACCTCAATAATTTGGATGCCAAAGATTGAATCTTATTTCTTTTCCTCTTGTAGATGAAAATTGACATGTAAGATATGGAAAGGTGATGCCAATTCAATCTCAGTCGCAGACCTAGATTGTAACCGAGATTGAACTGCACCAATCTCTTCCAACCCATCAAGTTATTAATCAAAATATTCATTTCACAGCCGAAATATTGATGCAGCAATTCCAAGTATGGGTGTAGGTGTAGTTAAATTATTCTGCAAACAAGAGGCGATGCATCAGAATTATCCTTGGGAACAACGGGACTCTCTGCAGCGTCGGTCACCGATTCCTTCTTCGGCTATTGCTTTTCAAGCGTCAGTGCAGGCCCCGGAGCTGGAGATAGAGGCTGAGGAGCAAAAATGTAGGCAGGAAGTACATCTTGTCAATCTGGTAAATAGCGGCTGGTTATCAGTGTAGATGGTGCCAGCTATGCTTGTGATGTGAGTCCTGTAGTGATGTTCCTGAAGGCCCTGAGACTGTAAAATTAAGAGATAAATGATTTCTTGTTCTTGCTTGTGTTTTCTGTTGAAGCCTAATTCAAAGTCAAATTCCTAGTTATGTGCAACGGTTACATGTAGTTAATTGGTCTTTATTATCTGAATAAATTCTAGGCAGTTACAATTACAATAAATTCAGGCAGTATTTGTTATCCTTGTAAACCTATAAATACAAGGATTATTGGAGTGATTTAAGTAGAAAAAGAAGAATTAAAAAGAGTGTTTCTCAAATTTGTGTTTACGTTTCTTATGTTATTTCTTTAGTTTAGTTTTCATTGTAAAATTCTAACATTTTCATGGGTTACTTTCTGTCGGAAACAGTGAGGTTGAGAACTTGTAATGAATTTAGGGATGATATGGAACTTCACCAACTTTGTCATACCTTCGTCGTTTAGGGTTTTTAGAGTACCTATTTTGAGGGCTCAGAACGCGCCATTGGTTGGTGCAAAGATGGTCACTCCATTGTTTGTGATATTGAGCTCTGAGACTAATTCGCTATCCTCTTGAGTGGCTCTCAATAGGTGGATGAATATTGCGAAGTAGACAGCTTTTGTGAGGATTTTGACAATATCAAAGGTGCCCGACGTTGTTGCAGGTATCTATGCTGCTGCCGGCGCTTTCACGGAAGGAGCTGCAAGAGGTGGTTTTGCTGGGACGGCCGCCGGAGACGGGGATAGAATTTGGGAAATTGACACAAGGATAAAGATAAGTGAAAAGGAGAAAACTGACTGTTTCACCATCTTTGCTATGGTTTTGGGTGGTAGTGCTTTTCACAGGTGATTGTTGGACTTGAAGTGTACTACTTTGCAAGTGCTTGGTGAGTAAAGATACAAGGCAAGATCCCTTTTATATTTGTCGAGAAGGACGTGAAGTTAGTCTCCATGTTCAATCCTAGTTGGTTTTAGTTATTATCATTGATGAATAGCGGCAGCCATGAAAAGTTACCAGTGATGGCATTTAACTGGGCTGGGCTCAGGTTTCTTTCGGCTGGAGCCCAGTGCAAAATTTTTTATATGCTCAAGTTTGGCTAGAGATTTGCAATTTACGATCTGACCCCAAGTTTAATTGAATTTGGTTGGTCGGACGTGCAGCTAAGCTCGGGTCAAGCTCAAAATTTATTTTCTTTTTAATTAATTTAATTTATTCTAAAAATAATATCATTTTGTTCTTTTTATTTAAAATATTTGAGATTCGGACCAGTCCAAGCTTAAACTCGAGCTCGAGTTGAGCTTAAAATTTAAGATTTTAAAAAGCATTTAAACTCAGCCAAAATTTGATTAACTCGAAATAAGTTTGTTATTTTTAAGTAGGCTTAGCGAGGACAAAGGTCATCCCCATATATAGCAACGGACATATGAGAGATATAACACTGGCTTGAAACTGGTAACTTGAAATTTCAGGAAAACCTTGAGGAGGTTTAAGTGAGGTATTTAACAAAGCAAATAATGTAGGAGTTGAGTTTTGTCTGTCAAACAGGAAGCATAGCTTTGCCACTGAACATCCTTTGCATGCAAGACAAATGTCTCTTGGTGCAACAGTAATCAAATGTTCTCTTTGCAAGTGGAAAAAGGGTAATCTGTTGCTTAAATTTGCAATTGTGCAAGGGTTTCCTCCGTCGTGTAAAATCATTGAAAGGATGCAGAATACTTTATAGAAATTAACTTCCAAAATTATGATTCTTTATTATTCTTCTATAAATAATAAAAATAAATGCATTCCTAATTCTAATTAAATAATGAACTGAAAAGTTTTTATAAAAAATGATAGAAAAATATTAAATTAATTTAAAATTGTAATTTCAATCTCACTTTCTACTCTTTTTAAGAAAGTAATTTAGTTTATTAAAAATGATAGAAAAATATTAAATTAATTTAAAATTGTATTTTTCAGTAAATCAGTAATTTAAATAAATCAACAAAGAGTTATGTACAAATCAAGACATTGCCCAAGAAGCAACTCTCTTTCCAATCGCAAAAGGAAAAGCCACACCTATGAATATGAGGAACTCTACATCTAACGAATCGAACATACCACAACAAACTACCTGTACATATCCACCCACCAAGATGAGCTTGTAGAAAGGTACACCATAACCAGAACACATACTTACTGACTAACATAGTAAAGCAAAGTAAAATAAACAAGCATTTTCTCAACTAAACCAGAATTTCAAGACCTCACTTCATTGGTTGAAGCTTCTGAACTATGCTCTACAATTTGCTGAAGAGGATGGGGTTTCTTTGCTGAAACTACCGAGGATAAGGTAGAGTCCCTTCTCATTGCTTCTTGCCTCCATCTTGTCTCTAACAACATGATCCCAAGTTTGTGGTCGCCATCGTAAGCTAGCATTGTTCTCACGCATCCCTCCTTGGTGAAACCCGAAGGATACTTCTAATTCTTTAAGAAACCACCAAAGGAGGGATGGTCTCTTATTGTCAAGAACTAGGACAACTTCATTGGTTGAAGCTTCTAAATTATGCTCTACAATTTGCTGAAGAGGGTGGGGTTTTCTTTGATGAAAGTAGCCCCATTCTCACTGATTCTTGCCTCCATCTTGTCTCTAACAACATTATCCCAAGTTTGTCGTCTCCATCGTAAGCTAACATAGTTCTCACCCATCCCTCCTTGGTGAAACCCGAAGGATACTTCGAATTCTTTAAGAAACCAGCAAAGGAGGGAGGGTCTCTTATTGTCAAGAACCAGGATAACCTCCAAAATAAACATTAGTGAAAATAATCCTTACACAAAATTACCTTCCTTCAGTATTTGCGCTGAGAAGTTTCATAACTTGTAATTTCAATCTCACTTTCTACTCTTTTTAAGAAAGTAATTTAGTTTAATTTTAAATTTTTCGTAACCTTTCTCCTCCCTCCATTCAAAATTCCTCAAAAGTTTATGACAAGTGCCAGCCGACCCAACTTTAAGTGTTTGGGCGTTATAAGGTAAAAGAAAATTTTTCAAAACTAGTTTGTTCTAATTATGAATTGCCAGTCTACTCAAAATTAAAGTATATGTTTTTCTTTGGGTTAAGCATTTTAACCCATTTCTCTTTTTCCTTTTACCATATTTATCCATTTTGTGAAAAAGGAACTTAATTTGCACACATATTCCAAGCATGTTTTGTGAGCATTATTATCTCTATTGGATACTAATTTATTGAAATACCATTTGTTATTTTAAAGGTCTTACAGGTCTTACTTTATTGCATTAAGGGACAAAGAAAAAACTGATAATGATCGCGCTAATTAAATCTTGATTTTATTTGTTTAAAATAAATTCCTCTTTGTTAATAGTCATTTTTATATTAATTTTTTATAAATAATTTGGTAAATTATTGTCTATTTAATATTTAAATTTTACTAATTAAAAGTCATTTGTTTTAATTATAGGTAAATTATGGAATTTGGAATGTTCAAAATGATAACCTCGAAAAAACGTCAAATTGCGCATGTTTTTGCAATCAAAGATTTCATTCAATAGATAGGATGGCCATAGGCAAAAATGACAACTTGGGAAGCTAAGTAGTAGCGTGCCTGGACTTTGGAGAAGGCAGAAGAACAACACCACAGCAATATGGAAAAAGCAAAAAATGACAGCTAGCGTGATGAGTAGCATAGAGGGTGGCTTTGGCATGGTTTGCGTTTTTTGTTGAATATAGAAGGCAGCTGGAAGTTAGGCGTGGATAGAAGAACATGAAGACAAGAGCTATGCGTAAAAGGTGGAAAAAAAAATCTGTTACACTCACGTAGAAAGCTAGCAGCAAAAGAAGAAAATTATGTTTATATGCGGGAATTTAGGCATGAAAGAGGGGCGTGGATATGGAATAGGAAGAGCACAAACGTTGGCTGGAAAAAATTAAGAAAAGACGATGGAGTTCCAAGTGGACTGACGCACAAGCTCCACTTAAAAACACTCTCCATTCACTAGTTAGCAGCTGCTGGAAACAAAAGGGAATTCACGTTAAGCCCTTACTCTACACATCAAAACTCCCGTAGCAGCCACGTTGAAGGAAAGAATTAATTTAAGCTGATGATGGCTTAGGAAAGAGGCAAGTTGCAGCTGTGGGAAAGCCATTGATTTACATCACTCACGTTACACACACGTTGAGCAAGTTGAAGCAGCTGGCGGGCGTGAAAGTTGAAGCAAGCAACAAACGAAACTCATGTTGATTCAGCTGGTTGGAGACTTAAGGAAGCTAACGATTTAGCTGGTGAAAATAAAAGAAAGAAGCAGCTGCGTGAATCAAGTGGGAGGCGTGGAGTTGGTAGCTGGATGGAAAAAAACGTGAGCTAGCTGATTGTTAGAGGAGACAATGTTGCTATAGGTGGGGATGTAAAAGAAATAATCAAGCTGGTGGTGAAGGAACGTGGCAGCTGCTGGTTGAAGGAGAAGAAAGTGACAGCTGGAGAAGAAGATGTTGACAGCAGTTGGTGGCAATAAAACAAAGAGAAGGAGCTAACATAGGAGAAGGGACGTGAATGGATAAGGTAGACACAAACCTTATTTGTCATGTCAATAAATAGTAACGAAAGAGGAGGCTCCATGTGCGTGAAAAAGTAAACAAAAGCATGAGAAAAGTATGATTGTGCGTGAATAGAAGAAAAAAAGCATGAAAAGAGTTTGTTTTGTTGTAATGAATTTGAATCGGTGGACCACCAACTTATTTTTTCACATCAGTGAAATATAACGAAGAGGGAGATAACTGCAGTAGAAAAGAGCGCTTCAGTGGGTGAGACATTATCTTTATCCAACTGTCACGATTTTGCATGAACAAAAGGTGGAAACGACAGCGGCAGAAGAAGTCGACATTAGAGAAATCTTGGATAGCATCAGTTATCTCTCTCGAAGATTATATATTAGGTGTTTTTAATTTTATTTTTTTAATTATTTCTTGCTTATTTTAATTGTGTGATTTACTCAATGCGAACATATTTTATGACCATAATTTACGTTTTATTGATAAATATGCGTGAGTAAATTTTTCTTTCCGGTTAAGGTTAATATTGATATTGGATTTGGATAATTTTTATGGTATTGATTTTTGCTTTATTAAATGCATATTTAGTCTTAATTTAGCTTGATCACCTAGATTAAGATCTTAGATGATTGAATGCCACAATCAATGGGATTTAATTTGTCAGAAAATTAATCAAGCGATGTATTTGAG
>JANVCL010000213.1:8125653-8136149 GCA_026546855.1 Erythroxylum incrassatum | reverse complement strand
AAAGATTTAAAAGATAAAGACACGGCGAGACGAATGCTTCGCATCAACCACCCACAACATTTGTATGAAGCATGCCTACTTAGTAAGCATTGAAGAAGGAGTTTTCCAAAAGAAGTTATGACACAAGCATTAAACCACTTCAACTTATTCATTATGATGTGTGTGGAACAATTTAGCCATTATCATTAGGAAAAATATATACTTCTTAGTTTCCATTGATGATTATAGTAGAAAGACTTAGGTCTATTTTCTAAGCAAAATCAGAAGCATTTAGAGCATTTAATAAGTTCAAGGCAATTAAGGAGCAAGAAAGTGGCTATGTAATTAAACTTATAAGGTCCAACAGAGGAAGTGAGTTCACATCCAAGGAATTCTATAATTTTGTGAGTTACATGAAATTCTCCATCATCTAACGATCTCAGGATTACGTCAACAAGATGTAGGAGCCAAAAGGAAGAACAAAATTATTCTTAACATGGCTCAATATATGATGAAGGCCAAAAACATGCCAAAAGAATTTTGGACAAAAGTTGTTTCTTGTGTAGTTTGTTTGTCAAACCCATCTCCCAAGAGAAATGTCAAAGACCAAACATTGCAATATGCAAGGAATGGATTGAAGCCTAGTGTTTCTTATCTACAAATTTTTGGAAGCATTGTATATGCTTTTAGGCCACAATAAGAAAGATCCAAGTTAGATGAACATTGTGTTAAATATGTATTCATTGGCTATGAATAGAATTTCAAAGGCTACCAATTGTATAACCCAAGCAACGGAAGGATTGTTGCGAGAAGAGATGTTGAATATCATGAACAAACAACATGAGATTAGGAAACATAAGTAGAAAGCACCTATGATTTTTTCCTATAATTTGAAGAAGAGGAACAAGAAACTAGAAAAAAAAAGTTCAAAAAAATCTCCATCTCCTTCTCTTAACACACCTTACTCTCCTTCTTCATTAATGCATAGAGAAATTTCAAGTCACGGGGTATGAAAAATGAGGAGTACTTATGATATTTATGAAGAAATCACTGATTTTGATGTAAGTAATTTATTTTTTCTTCTTGTGGATAATGAGTCTATAAATTTTAGGGAGGCCACAAAGGGAAAAAAGATGTAGATAAGCCATGGAGAAGGAAATCAAGGCAAGAGAGAGAAAAACAACACTTGGGAATCATTAACTCTTCTTGAGAATCATGAAGCTATTGGAGTCAAATGATTATACAAGATAAAAGAGAATGCAAATGGAGATATAGAGAAATATAAAGCAAGGCTCGTTGCTAAAGGCTACAAGCAAAAGCATGAAGTAGATTATGATGAAGTATTTGCACCTATTGCTCGTATGGAAACAATTCATTTATTGATCTCTTAATAGCTCAAATAAAGTGGAATATCTATCAACTTGATGTAAAGTTAAACTTTTCGATATGAAAATCTTCAGGAAGAAGACCTTTATTGAATAACTAATTGGCTTTACAGTCAAAGGTATGAAGGTAAAGTCATGAGATTGAAAAGAGGCATTGTATAGGTTAAAGCAAGCACCAAGGATATGGGATACTAGCATCGACAAGTACTTCCAAGATAATGGTTTTGTTCATTGCTCTCATGAATAAGCACTTTATATCATACGGAAATGGAGATATTCTTTATGAGAATGATCTTATTTTAACAGAAAATAACCTAAGAATGTTTCAAGTATTCAATCAAGCTACGTTAATGGAGTTTAAGATGACAAACATAGGATTAATTTCATACTATTTGGGCTTGAAGGTGAAGCAAATGAAAGATATAATTTTTATTTCACACAAAGGATATGCAAAAGAAATGTTGAAGAAGTTCAAAATATAGCGCCCCTTACCGCAGAGTACATACCGGGACGCCCGGAGGTCATTCCGGTATATATCCTACGATAAGAGCGAACTACAATCGATCACTACATTCACTTGATATAGCATCATATCATTATTCATTTTTAATACCCTGGTCTCAAATCCAGCTTAGTAAATACCTGAGCTCCCTGCAACTGATCAAGCAAATCATCAATTCTAGGCAACGGATACTTGGTCTTCACTGTCACCCGATTCAGTTGTCTATAATCGATGCACAACCTCAAAGTCCCATCCTTCTTCTTCACAAATAGCACTGGAGCTCCCCATGGTGAAACACTAGGTCTAATGAAACCCTTTTCCAGTAACTCCTGAAACTGAGCCTTTAGCTCCTTCAATTCCATAGGTGACATCCTATATGGAAGAATAGATATAGAAGCAGCACCTGAAACTAGATCAATTGTGAACTCCGTCTCCCGATCTGGTGGTAAATCAAGTAACTCATCAGGAAACACATCTAGGAATTCCCTAACAACAGGAATGTCCTATACACTCTGCTTTACTCTAGTATCAATATCACATTTTGCATAATTACTCATTTTAAGCATACGTTTATTGTTCAGATACTCACATATCACGGCATGTCACATAGTCATTCAATATCACCTTGCAAACCACTCATGATGATCAATCCAATTATACCCGGAATTATTCATGAATGCATGTACAATTATTTTCATGTGCAAATAGATTCACTATTCATGTATAATTGTATGGCATATTATGCATGAGCGTGGAAGTGCATCTCTAACTCTCATTAATCACTCACATCTACCATTCTAACCCTCCCACAAGTAATGGGATGTTACACAAAATGGTTGATTGCCATCTAGTAAGTAGAACTATGGAATATGAAGTCAAAAAGACAAAGTTTGATGACAGAGATAAGGAAGATTCCACTATTTTCAAAAGCCTTATTGGATGCTTTAAATACTTGACATGTAAAAGAATGGATATTTTCTTTATTGTTGGGGTGATAAGTCATTTCATGGAAAACCAACTTGTACTATATAAAAGTAGCTAAGAGAATTCTTCACTATATCAAAGGTACAATTGATTATGGGTTGCTTTATACATCATTTATCGATTTTAAGCTTGTTAGATTTTATGATTGTGATTTTGCGGAAGATGGTGATGATCGAAAAAAACAATTGGTTTCATATTTTAATGGGTGATTGTGCTATTATATGTAGTTTGAAGAAGTAACCTATTATGACTGTCAAGTTTTGAATCTAAATATGTGGCTACAACTTCATGCACTTGTCATTCTATTTGGCTTAGAAGGCTAGTGAAGGAACTTTACTTGCCACAAAAGGAAGGAACTGAAACATGCATTGATAATAAGTCTATATATGCATAGGCCAAGAACTCGATTTTTCATGATCAGAGTAAACATATAAACACGAGAGCATATATTACAGATAACAAAATGGAGCTCAAGCTTGTGAAGACTAATGATCAAGTTGTAGTTATTTTTATGAAATCACTCAATTTTGAAGTTTTTAGCACTTGAGAACAAGACCTATGGTCGAAAAGAAAGTTTTAAATTAAGGGGGAGTGTTGAAAGTTAATTTAAAACTATGCCTAGATTAAAAGCCTAGATAAATTGGTGCTTAAATTCATTGTTAGGTTTTTAATTATGTTCATATATTGGTTATATAATTAAATATGATTCATGTATAGTTTATTTGGGTTCATTAATAAGTTCATTTACTTAGATATTAAAGGTTATCTTTTGTATCTATAAATACCTTTTGTACTTGAGTTAAAATCAATCAAGTGAAATATAACCTCTTTCTTATAAACAATCCTCAACTCTCTAAATGTTCTTCTTCTCTTAATAAAAACTCACAGCACTTGACTCATCCACAAAAGCCTCCTCCTTATGTTTTTCTTAGTGTTGTCCATATGAAGAATCCACTTTTCCATTATAACCTAATTATCAATCAAAATTATGTCAGATTACACATATTCTATGTCTGATTTGATTATTTTAGTAACAAAAATAAACAAATTATATAAAAAATTTAGTCAAAATTTCTTTGCCGTTCCTAATATAATCTATTCAATCTTAAATGTAATTTAAGAATATAATGTATATTATCATCAACATATTTAAAATTTAATAGGTTACATACAATTAATGATTGAAACACAAAAAGTAATTCAATTAAATTGGATTTGAATATAAAATATTTATAATTAAAGAAGTAATATTAGACATTGAATCTCATTAAAATTTAATTAAAATAATTCTAATTAAAATAAAATTTTAATTAAAAGTAATCATAATTTTAATTAAAACTTTATTAAAATTATAATTGTAATAAAACTAAGTTGCTAAAAAATTAAGTCCTATCATAAACAGGCATGATTGTAAAATAACACACTTATTTTATCTCTCTAGATAATGACAGAAATGAGGCTGGAGCAACTACTTTGCTTGAAAAAGCAGGAAAAAAGGAGATTCGAAGTGAACTGTGGATTGCAAATGTGTGCGTGGTTGTTGACATTGAGGCTGGTCTGTATCACTCGAGTAAGGATAGCCCATCGTCTCTGACAGAGTCTATAGCGACGTTTGAGCTGAAGAAAGTTCACAATTCACTTTAGTGTTGGTGGAAAGCAAGTGGTTAACAATCACATATGACATATTACTTCATTGACACAGCCTCCCAACCAGCATTGGCACGGCTAATATATATTAGCCAAGAAAGCCCCTTCTCTGTATGTATGCTTCCTATACAGGCTGCAATATCGTTTTCATGCTTTTCTTCTTTTTCCTTTCTGGATAAAAAGAGTCTTGTATTAGTTAAAAGATAATACAAGTACAAAAGGAATTACTCCTAAAGTAAGTTCCTGACGCTAGCTAAAAGCTAATCAGCTATACAAAATCATTACAAAGAAACGGTAGGACAGGGAACACAAAGAAGATGATTGGGATCGGGAGTTGGGATTCGTAGGGGTCTCAATGGAAGACTTCAAAGAGGAATTTAGAGATTTCATCTAAGAATTAAACAATATGATCATTATGATTTATATTGACTAAATTATCTTTATGTATCATAAATTATTTTATTAATATAAAAGGCAATTTAGTTATATTAACTATTAGGATAACGATCATTAATAAAATAACGGTTCCAAACTCGTTCTTAAGAAGTATAAGTTTCTGAGACCCCGTTCTTGATCCTAGTTAGCAATTCTGGAGCCCTTTTCGCTTATGAATGAATGTCCTGCTGTTTCCAAAAACAGTTAGTGGAGCTGCTCAGAGTAAGCTTGAGGAGGGTTGAGTCTCAGAATTCTGCTTGAGTGCATGTCATCATACAATCAATTGTGCTCTTCCAGGATAAGTTGTTCCAGCTCTTACCAAAGAGAAGGAGCGGTGCCAGATCCAAGAGGTGAAACTGCATGGGAAAACTAAGTGTTTGTGGTTTTCCTCTGCCGAGTTGCAGAAGACTCAATCTCTATTCTAAACGTGAATACAATGAAGCATGTTCTTTGTTCTCAATTTTTGTTTGACTGCCAGCCAGAGATAAAAGCTAGCTCTTGGGATATTATGTTCGAACAAGACCAGTGGATGCCAGGAAATGGTAGGGGAGGTCTCCTTGAAGAGAGTTAAGGCTGATTTGTTTGTAACAATTTCAGAAGAGTGTCTAAACCAAATTACTTAGTCTTGCTTTGCTTCGTTCGCTTCATAGTGTGGTAAAATCGTATTTGATGGAGGCAAGGAGTTCAAGACTACTGCATTGGCCAAACCCACTTGTTATTTAGCATAAATATGTATATTCCCTCCGGGTAGCTTTGTTGGACAATTTTGTGCTTTCTTATAAAGTTGGACAACTGTTAATTGCATTTGTCGTTTTTTAAATAACTTATCGGTTAAGTTACATAATTTGATCCGGATAAAGATAATAAAATAGCTCAATAAATGATCTAAATCAATGAGTCAAAGTCTAGGTAAAAAATAAATCTCAATCAGTGTAGACAGGACCCATATTGAGTCTATGATGGAGAAGCCAGATATGGAAGCTATATATAAAGGTTAAGGTCTCCTACAGTTGCTCATATCAATCGTAAGTATAAGGATTCTCTGACCCGTTAAAAGAGCTTACGTTTTGAGAAAACTGTAGAAAGACCTTACCCACGTCCTAGAGAGCAGTTCCCGTGAAGCCTGCGGAGGATTCGTGCTTGTTTCGGCTTCGGAAAGCTCGTTTGAAGTTATGGAGGCCGAAATCAGGTATTTTCTGCATTTCTTTTTTTTTTTGCCTTTTCACATTCGATATAGGATACATAACTAAGGTACCGTTATGTATTACACGTGATATCAGAGCAGTAACATAATCAGGTAGTTAAAAACGAAGATTTTTTGGTTTTCTCTCCATAAGATTTTCGGAGATTTAAAATCTATTTCTTGATATTTTTCTTGTTTTTTTTTTGCATGAAAGTAGTATACATGTGTTTACCCTTGAGAAAAGGGTTGAAAATAAGCTCGAGAGCACGAAAAATCAACTCAAAACTCGCCAGAAATTGTCTTTTTCTGATGAGGGAGCGATCACCGCCCGGTGTGTGGTGCAGGGCACGCGACAAGTCAGGCGCGTGTGTCACACACGCTAGCGTCGGTAGGTGTGTATGTGCATGCGCGACAAGCACCAAACGCTTCCTTAAAGCGTCTAAAGCGAGAGCATGCTCAGCACGCGTCCTCCCCAAGGCGCACAGTTGACATCAACAGTACATAATTGCTATAGTGATTTTAGGGGGAAAAACACACAAACACACATACTCACACATACACACAAATTTTAGATTTCCCATAAAGGTGCCTCAGGGTGTTTTGAGTCAGTTTTTAGGTTCGGAAAATTCATAAAGTGAATTTTTCCATTTTCTAGATTTGTTACATTAGTAATAAATTAAAGTTTAACTTTAGGAAAATAAATTAAGGCGTTCTAAATCTAATTTTGAGTGAATTTTCATGCTTCAAACATCACATGAGGGAGATGCTTCAAGTTTTCGTGTCTCAGGTCTTATGTCTAGTGTTCGGGATCGCGTGATAGTTACTTGGAAAAGGTAATAAGACATTCTAAAGTCATTTTTGAGTGAATTTTTGTATAATAAACTTGCCATAAGGGAGATACGTGAGGTTATTGTGTCTTAGGTAATCAGTTCAGTGTCCAGTGATACATGATAGTCACTCTATTGAAATTTTTTCTTTGTGAAAGTCTCAAATGAAGTTTTTAGTAAATGTCTTCAGCACGAGTGTGTGACAATGAGACTGTGCATTTGAATTTTTGCATTTATTGATATTACATTGTCACATACCATATCCATAAAGAATGTGAGGATAACATAAAAATGTATCCCTTATGTGTGTGGACTTTTTGAGTGCTGATGAGGATGTAGTCACCAAAGTGGTCTTTCAAGTCAGTATTTTGAATTGTTCTGCTTGCATGTTGGGGGATGTCTCTGATTTTATGTTTGGTTATTCTGCCCAAAGGTGTTGGCCTTACATAATATTTTGATATGTACACAAAGGCATTAGAGGGAGGAAAGTGGTTGCTCAAGTGATCTATTCGCCCAAAGGTGGTAATGTCATGAGAGTTGATGATTTGTACTCTGATCGCTTTTATATGGAAGTCTAATTGCATATATTATGTATTCATCCTAAAGGTGTTTCATAATATGTGTAATCGGATTTTCAGAAAGGATACTATTTAATGGCTTTGAGTATCGTTGTTGTCCTATATTTGTGCTGATCTAATCAATGTTATTTTATAGTCACCTTTTCGGTCAACAAAATCAGTGTCACCATTAAAACCCTGATCAGTTTCAATAAAAAGTAGTGAATGGTGGATGTATTGAATGTTATATAGATAGCTGAGGTTAATATGAACATATAGACGAATAGGCCATCTCCACCTACATTTACAAGCTCGAGAGTTCGTAAAATAGCCTATGAAGCCTAGGATCTGTCTAACAGATTATGTCTGATAACCATTAAGAGATCCATACTTGACCATCGGCTTAGTGGAATTCCAGACATAAATATAGCGAAGGAATTTCTTGGAAATGTCTCCCAGAGGTACATAGTCTCACCTAATGTTGAGATAAATGCCTTGATGAAAGAATTATTCTTCATAAGGTATATAGGAGAAGGGAGAGTAATGGAGTACATATCAAGAATGATTCAACTTCACAGTAGACTAAAGATGTTAAGCATTCCTCTTCCTAATGTCCTTGTAGTTCACTAGACTCTGAAAACACTCCCTCCAGGGTTTAGTAATCTAGTGATGACATATTACTCGCTCGATGAGGAATGGGACTTCTACACTTTGATAGCCCATTACGTTGCTGAGAAGGAGAAACTCAAGCTTGTTACTCCTACAAACCTCGAAGCAACTAAAGGGAAGGCAAAGATGAAGCCCACTAAGATCACAAATAGAAAGTTCAAATTTTTCCCACATGCTAATGTTGGTCAAACCAGTGTTGGTAAAGGTCCGCGTAACATAAAAAAGCCAATAGTATAAGGTCTAAAAGGAAAGATTGAGATCATCTGGTAACTCCTTGGCTTATTAATTTATAAATCTAATTTGCAATAGTAGCATTAAGTATTTGGTCGCTATATAGTGGAGCATATGATCAAGGTGCTTCTACAGTGCAGCGGTTCATATATAGGATAATGCCAAATAAAGGGAAGGAGAAACTGATGGTTCACAACAATGAAGAAGTAGAAGTAATATCTATGGGGAATGTATCTACTTAACCTTGTTGTAAGGTTCATTTGGGTTTTACATGACACATTTTATATGTGATCTTTTGATCAATTTTGTACAAAAAGGGTTAATGTTTCGTATTTAATGCTTCTGCTGTATAGTTGTTATTTAATGCAAAACATAATGGTATAACTTTCTTGTCATATGGTTTGTATAGAATGTGTCTTACCCCGAATTAGATATATACTTCTTCGTATCTTTCCAAAAATGTTATAAAATGAAGAACTCTGATGAATGAGAAGTTATACATGGTGTGGCATAAAAGTTTAAGCCACATTTCTAGAGCTAGGGTTGAGAGTTTAATCAAGAAAAGCATTTCTTAATTTTAGATTATAATGGTATGGGAACATGTGCTGACTGTTGCAGGGGTAAGTTGACTAATAAGGATATTGAGGTCAATTCATGCTTTTGATTTATTGAGTCTGATACATAAAGATATCGATAGACCTTATACAGTTGCATTGTGCAATTATAAATGTATTCTGACATTTGTTGATGATTATTCCCATTACAGTTATGTGGTCTTGCTTAAAGATTGATGGTTGAGAACCGATTGGAAAAATTCATCAAGATAGTCAGATTTGATTGTGAAGGAAAATATCATGGCAAACATGATGTTTCAAGACTTTAAAAGGTCTATGTTAGTGTCTTTATTTTCTATCTTTTTGTGTGTTAATTTTCTTTATTCTTGAGGTTTGAAGTTATACTTAATGGGAATTAATCTTGTTTTATGTCAAGGTATATTTTGGAACTAAATGGAAAGAATCACAACAATTTTGGGATAAAAAAAGAACTGAATTACACGTTGACCCTAATTAGACATGGCCTCGTGCAACAACCAGAAACTTAAAACGCAGAAACAAGATAACCTAATACCAAAACGACAACCCTTTACGCGTGACCCAGGAAATTAACGAGTTACAATGAGATGGGCGTTAAAACACAACACATGAGAGGCAAAAGAATATAAAACCATTCAGCCAAAATGTTGACGTTGGGAAGGCAGGAGGATTGGTACGTGAAGTGGCTTGAATGGACTAAAAACACTGTGCGTTATGAATTTTGATAAAAGACGCACAAGCAGAAGGCAGTGCGGGAGGTTTAAAAAGTGAATGTGACCTCACAGCACACAACAGTAGAAAGGAATAGTGAGGGCAGCAACAACTAGAGGTAGAAGAGAGGCAGGGGGAGTGGCGTGAAGAGTAGCTAACGTAGGAGTGAATCATGTACTGGGACCTTTTTAATTCGTGAAATAAATCAATAGTGGGTGAGGCTTAGAGAAGCGCAAATGGAGGCTGCATAATTGAGAGTGAAAGAAGAGAGTTTACATGAGAGATAAGAAGGTGGTCATTAAATTTTCTCATCAACTACAGTGACGGAAAGGAGAGCTTAAAGAAAGCTGTGTTAGAAAGATACAACAAAGAAAGAAACAAGGATGCAGTAGATAGCAAATAGAAAAGGATGCCTGCGACAGTCCTAACACCAGCGATTGTTCCAACGTCAGTGACAGTCGTAATAGTTCAGAAAATCATGATGTTGGGTAACTAAACTTTTATTTCTTGGTTTACGGAATCCTAGTTATTGAACTCTGAATGTTGTGAGATTTTTGTTCTTTATTTCAATCGATTTATTAGTCAAGTATTAATTATTTTTCTAGGTCATTATTTGATTGTTTGATTTTATAACTAGGCGCGCAACTAGTTTGTGATGTTATTCAATCAATTGCTAGATTAAACAGAATGACGCTCAATTCTTTTAATCAAAAGTTGCGACTAGGATTTTTGTCTACTACGTTAGGGACATGATTCTAGGAAAAATAATTGTCTAGGCTAAATGTACATCGTA
>JANVCL010000213.1:8110628-8125553 GCA_026546855.1 Erythroxylum incrassatum | reverse complement strand
TTTGTGTTCTTTATTTCAATCGATTTATTAGTCAAGTATCAATTATTTTTCTGGGTCATTATTTGATTGTTTGATTTTACAGCTAGGTGCGCAACTAATTTGTGATTTTATTCAATCAATTGCTAGATTAAACAAGTTGACGTTCAATTCTTTTAATCAAAAGTAGTGACTAGGATTTTTTTCTACTACGTTAGGGACATGATTCTAGGAAAAATAATTGTCTAGGCTAAATATACATCGTATGTATGTTATCTAGTTCGTCGATTCTCTTGATTCATAAAGCTATTAATTAATTAAATCTGAGATCGTATCTAAGTTATTGATTAATAAAGGTTAATTCAAATACATGTTTTGGTTAACTAAACATAAGAGAAAATAGGTTAAGAAATTTACAATGACGAGTGCTTAACTAATAAATTAGTTATTTTTAGTGTCGATGATTAACGCAAGTTCAATAACAAAGGAGACCAGAAACCAAGATTTGTTTCTATTGATTGTTAAATTCTCATTGTTTTATTATTATTTATTTTTCAATTTCATATTCCAATTAAATTATGTTTTATTCACAATTAAAAACTCTCCTTTTTATTGTGTAACTACTAACGTCTAAATTTCTCGTAGGAATGATCCCTACTTTCCACTACTACATTAATTTGTGTGCAAGAAGTTGGTTTCTTTTTATATTTAGTTGCAGGCGATAGCATTTATCAGGCGATAGCATTTATCAGTCTATTTGCCAGATACTTGGAATTAGTTGGAATAGTGACTTAATTTATTATGCCGAGTAGTTCTAAGCAAAATGGTGTGTTACCGAAAGGCATAACAACACCCTAAAGGACTTGAAGAAGTCGATGCAGATCAGAGTCTGAAAGGCATAACAACACCCTAAAGGACTTAAAAAAGTCAATGTATAACAAGGTTATTCTACCTAATTATCTAGATGTTTAGGAACCCAGCCTTGCAGACATTCATGTATAGAGCTGGCCTATTGAGGTAATATAATCCTTATAAAGAAAGATTGCACGCTCGTTCCGCTCATTGCTATTTAGTAAGATATCTCAACCACTTTAAGGCTACAAATTTTACTATAGAAAAAGGGGGACTAGAATAGTGGAATCATAAACAGTTAAGTTTTTGGAATACGATGTCTATGACGATGGTGGACCTTTAACCCTTCGAATGATAGCAGGGTGGATACTACAGTTATTATTCACCCACTTCTCATACAGTTAAATCCGGTGGATTTAGTTCTTTGTACCGTGCTTATATAGGAATACGAATCCATACATGCACACACAGAGAATCCTGGGGGTATAAGATCTAATGTAGTTAAGTAAATCCATTAGAATTAGACAACTGGCTATCCCATCTGATAACATAGTCTATTAGGTGAACAGGACTATGACATTAGACATGTTTCGAATCTAGTTACTTTTACAAAAGTTATTTCTAGACCCAATGTGGATGTGTGGTGGGATGCAATGAATGATGAGATGCAATCTATGAAGCATAGTTAGGTTTGGGAGCCAGTTGATTTACAGTGGAACTGCAGACTCGTCAGTTGTAAATGAAAATTAGGCCTAAAGGATTTCAGGATAGAATTCAGCAATTTATAGGATAGCTCAGTTGCCTAATGGTTCTATTAGGGAGAAAGGTTAACTTTAATGTTACCATTTCTCTCACATCCTCATAGGATACTTTTTGAGTGATTAAGGCAACTGTAGCTCATGATAATATAGAGTTACATCAGATGGTTGTCAAAATTGCTTTCCTGAGTAAAGACCTTTATGAAGAGGTCCATATGGTACAACTTGAAAGATTTCAAATAGAACTAACATGGTTTGTGCGTTATGCAGATCAATATATGGTTTATATCAAACCTCCTAAAAGTGATACCTTAAATTTGATAAGGATTGACCTCTTTCGGCTTCATGAAAAATAAAGTTAAAAAATGCTTGTACTATGAAGTCAAGGGGACCAAAATTATCTTCATATTACTACATGTGGTTGATATATTGCTCACGTCAAATTACTTGACCATGTTGTATAAGGTTAAGCAACTTTTGGTCAAGAACTTTGACATGAAGGACCTTGGTGAAACATCTTTTGTCCTAAGTATTCAGATTCACCGAGACAGATCTCAACACTCATTAGGCCTCTTATAAAATTCATACATTGAGTATGTGTTACAAAGGTTTAATACGGTTAACAGTAAACCTGTCATAACACCTATCTCTCATAGTGAGAGATAATCTTTGGCACAGTATCCAAATAATAAAATAAAGACAGAGGTTACGAGGAAAGTTCCGTATACTAGTACGATTGATAGCCTGATGTATGCTTGGCTATGTACTAGGTAGGACATTAAATTTACTATTTGATTGTTTGGTCAATATTTGGCTAATCCAGGTGTAGACCATTGGAATGCAGTCTAGCGAGTGTTGAGATAGTTAAAGAAACTAAAGATTATATGTTGACATATAGCACAGTCAACAGACTAAACCTCGTAGGGAATTCATATTCAAATTTAGCTATATGTCTGGATGATCGAAAGTTCACTTAAGGTTACATGTTTTAAGTTTGCAGATGATACAATGTCGTGGAAGAGTATTAAGTAGACACGGGTGACTTCCTCGATCATGCAGACAGAGTGTATGCTAAGGGGATGCTTCATATATGATTTAGCTCAGAAACTTGATTTCTAAGTTGTCTGTGGTTGATTCAGTGGATAGACCCATTCAGTTGTACTATGGTAATCTTCTTGCTATGTTGTTTAATAAAAATAAAGAATATCACAAGGTCTTAGCATTTAAAGGTCAATTATTTGGCCATAAAAGTGTTGATACGAAAAGGTGACATTAAGGTTTGGAGCATTTCAAGACTGAGAAAATGTTAGTCAATCCTTTAACTAAAGGACTTCGCCCACTTGTGTTTGTGACACAAGTATATAGTATGGGTGTTTTGACGTCCTTAGATACATTTGTACATTTTGATGTATTATGATAATATGATGGTTCATCGATAAAGATGATCACCGTTTATCCTCAGTAATACGTGTTATCATATATTGTCATAATACTTATAAAAGTTTTAAGATTTGTGTTGATCTTAAGCATTTAAAGTTTATTAGACATATATATAGCTTGACCTTATGCCTATGTCATTTAGACTCATATAGCTTTATACGGATATCCATGAAGTTTGACATGACATAGGGGGATATAAGTTTTAATCCCATAAAGGTTTTCTCTAATGCAGTTTAGCATTTGATGAGAGGAAACAAGTTTTTCTAACGCTGTTTAGCATTTGGTAAGAGAAAACAGGATTTCTCTAATGCAGTTTAAGCATATGCGGTTTAATATAAAGTTGAAAAAGTCAAGACCTACAAACGAAGGTGATATAATTTAGATCATAGAGGTTTCATCTTAGTTTGCCACACTCCATTTTTCCTATTCATGTTAGTGAGGTATTAGGTATATGTGATTGTATTGGATTTGTGTCGCACATGACACATGCATTTGAAACTTTTCGGTATCGAAAGCCTTGCGGGATAGAATGATAGACTTTCGTTATCTTTAGATCAAATGTTTTGTTTTTAAACTTAGTCGACTAATTCAGTAGCGTGGCTTAACCGAGTTTTTAAACTGTTTATAAACTAGAGTCAAAACTGCAATTAATGCTTATCTAAGGGGGAGAATGTTGGACAATTTTATCCTTTCTCATAAAATCGGACAACTATTAATTGCATTTTTTGTTTTTTAAATAACTTATTGATTAAGTTATGTAATTTGGTCCTGATAAAGATAATAAAGTAGCCCAACAAATGATCTAAATCAATGGGTCAAAGTCTGAGTGAAAAATAAATCCCAAACAGTGTAGACCGAACCTATATTGAGCATGTGATGGGAAAGCATGATATGGAAACTATATATAAAGGTTAAGGTCTCGTGCAGTTGCTCATATCAATCATAAGCATAAGGATTCTCTGACCCAATAAGAGAAGCTTACGTTTTGATAAAACTGTAGAAAGACCTTACCTGCATCCCGGAGAGTAGTTCTTATAAAGGCAGCGGTAGATTCGCTCGAAAAGCTTGTTTTAAGTTCTGGAGACCAGAATCAGGTATTTTTCACATTTCTTCATTTCTTGTCCTTTCACATTCGATCCGGGATACGTGACTAAGGTATCGTTATGTATTACAAGCTTATGAGAAATAAAAGTCTCAAAGGGGTCATGGCTATGCCAGTTATTAACCAGAAGAATCAAGTATTCTTACCATCACAAATTATTTTTTGTATAAAATTTCTCAAATGTTGTCGACGAGGGCATAGAGCCAATTATGTGCTCTCCCAGGATAGCTACGAGTGCATGTCCTGTCGAGGTGATGAAATTCAATGATATTAGCAAAGTCCAAAAGAGAGTTAAAAGTCCCTAATAATATGAGAGCACAAAAGATTGTTAAGAGGTAGCCGATTAGTTAACGTATTCTATATATATTATTAATAATATTAGTATAATTAAAAAGTCCTATTTAGTTCATATTTTCTATTTCATAGTGGAATAATTCTCAACCATTTATTTTGATCACTTGACAAGCATACTAAATTAAAGGCTATAGATATATAAATTGATCATCTCTTTAGTAATTAAGGTTACAAATAATTCTCCATCAAATTTCTATAGCCGTAAAAAAATCAAAAGAGAGAAACCAGTTTTACCCAAGAATACAGCTTCTGCATTAGGCATACAATATTATACCCTAATATTTTATAAAAATTGTTTATTCAAAATCCTAAAGTTATGAATGTCAATTTTATTTGTATGTCATAAGATCGTGTTTTACATGTCGTATCAAAGCAAGGTTTTAAATAAACATAACAATGTTTATGTTTGTTAATGATTGTCAGTATTTGGATATTTGAAAAGTTACATGATTATTCACAATTAATGTTTTTTACGAAAAATACATCAGTAAAGAAAGAGTAATTTTATTATTACCTCATTGCATGCATTATTCAATGGTGATTGAATATAATATACCTAAATTCAAAGGTCATTGTTGTGATGGGACTTTTAAGATGGCAAACTAAAATAGTTATGTGCTTTTGTATAAAAAGATTTTGTTATTAATTATTTGCATAAATCTGCCAGAGTTTTACGCATAAAGAATATCATCATCATCATATTATGAAAGATCTTTGTTTTTTATCATGTTTAATGAAATGTTATTCAAAGCTCAGTTGTTGAATTATACAACAATTTTGACTCTAATCTCTAATAATGTCCAGATCTCCTTAAATAAATATTAAAAATAATAAAAATAAAAATAAAGGAGGTAAATAAGCATAATGTGTAGCTTTTCTCCTTGTTGACAGTTGAACTCTTGTCTCCTGAATGAAAGTCAAATCCAACTACCCGACTATAATGGAAGAATGATATAAATTTCACTAGTATAGAATTTATCCAGAATTCATACATTTATTATCAGCATTCAGTTCATTTCTACCTACTTGTTTAAGTTATTTTTTAAAATTTTTTATTTCCAATAATTAATGACATTTTTATTTTATTATGATGTTATATATTCTATTAGTTTATTAATGATTTCATGTTACCTGTACGCATAATATTATTAGAATTTAAATACATTAATTTTATACATAACATTATAAAAGGATAATTTGTTGATTACCAAAGTGAAAAATTAATTAAAAATATAATTTGTTAGTTACCAAAGTGAGAAAATTAATTAGGTGATTTTTTCATGTATAAATAATCCTTTATCTATAAAATATTAATGCTTATTACTGAATTAATTATATGGATAAATGATTTTAATAGTTGATAGAATTTTAGAATTTACCCGAAGGTAAAATAATACTCTATGGATAATAAACATAATAGAGAAAAATCAATATTCACTTATTAAATATATTATATATCCAAAGATATTAATTGTATTTGATAATTTTTTTGTTTGATTGCCTGTAAAGTTTGTATAGCATTAGATTTATGATAATATAATATTGAGTTTGTCAAAGGCAACTTGCAGTATGTTCTAAATGTTTAATTATTTGAATTCGATAATTTAGTGAGCATTTATGTATTTGTAGTTATTTCTCTTCATTTGCATGCTTCTTTGTTTATTGTGTTTAATGGTTTGAACTTCTCCGAATGGTATGAACAAGTCAATTTCTATTTTGGTATTCTGGATCTTAATTTATCATTGTTGGAAGAAAAAACTACTACCATTGTGGAAATGAGTAGTGAGGATGAGAAAACAAACTATCAAGTATGAGAAAGATATAACATATCATGTCTTAATTTCATGAGAATGACTATTGCCAACAATATTAAGACCACTATTCCGCAAATTGAAAGTGTTAAAGAATACCTTAAATTTTTGGAAAAACATTTTGTTATGTGAACAAGTCTCTTGTTGGTACATTAATGGTTGAACTCACGACCATGAAGTTTGTTGGGTCGTGGAGTTTGTAGGAACATTTCCTAGAGATGAATATTGCAGCAAATTAAAGACCCATGGTATGACAGTTGAAGACTTTCTCTTAGTGCAATTCATTACGAACTTGTTACCTTTAGAGCATGGAAGTTTTTAAATTAACTACAACACTACAAAGGATAAACAGAATGTTAATAAATTGTCTAGTATTCTCATTCAGGAGGAAACAAGGCTAAAAATTTACGGAATTCATTCAATTAACCTTGTGGGTTAAGGAGCTAACAAGATTCACAAACCAATGGTCAAGAAATTTAATAAAAAAAGCATATGTCAAAGTGATATAAGTTAGTAATAATATTGATAAGAAGGAATAAACAACATATAAGAGTCATTTATGTGGGAAGTGGGATATCATCAGAAAGATTGTCTGAAATATAAGGCTTGGTTTGAAAAGAAAAGTACATCTAAACTTTTTGTATGTTTCGAACTAAACTTAACTAAAGTTCCTTTTAATACTTGGTGGCTTGATTCAGGTGCTATTACGCATGTTTCTAATGTTATGCAAGGATTCCTTACACTCCAAATCATAAACTCAAATAAGAATTTCTATTTGTAGGAAACTATAAGAAGGCCCTAATTGAAGATGTAGGGACTTATCGTCTAATATTAGATACTGATTATCACCTAGATCTAATACAAACTCTCTATGTACCTTCAATTTTTAAAAACTTAATTTTTGTTTCTAAACTTAATGAAGATGAGTTTACTTTTAAGTGTGGTGTGGTTGTTTTTAATTTATTTAAACATAATTCCATTATTAGTTGTGGAATTCTTATAGATGGTTTATATAAATTGAAACTTGATATTAATTTTTTTAATCCTTATTTTATGTTTATTGTACCATTTGAACTAAGTGTAGCGTATTGAATAATAATTTAGCCTACTTGTAACATAAATGTTTGGGTCATATATCTAAAGAAAGATTAGAAAGATTGGTAAAGAATAAATTTCTTCCAAATTTAGATTTTACTAACCTTGATATATATATGGATTGCATTAAGGGAAAGCAAACTAAACATAGTAAGAATTGAGTCACAAAAAGTAATCAGCTCCTTAAAATTATACACACCGATATATATGGACCTTTTGACATTCCATCTTTTGACAGAGAAAAGTATTTTTATCACCTTTATAGATAATTTTTCATGTAATGGATATATTTATTTGCTTAATGAAAATTCTCAAGTTGTAGACATCCTTGGGATGTTTGTAATGGAGGTTGAAAGGAAATTACATAAAAAAAGTATAATTGTAAGATATGATAGAGGTGGTGAATATTATGGAAAATATGATGAATCACGACAATGTCTAGGTCCATTTACAAAGTTTCTTAAAAAACATGGCATATGTGCACAATATACTATGTTAGGCACATCTCAACAAAATGGTATGAAAGAAAGGTAAAATAGGATATAGTTAGGAGAATGATGAGTAAATCCTCATCACCCAAAATTTTATGGGTACATACACTTAAAATTATTAAGTATCTGTTGAATAGGATTTCTAGTAAGGCAGCTCCTAAAACTCCTTTTTAGTTATGTACTGGAAGGAAACCTAGCATGAGGCGCCTACATATTTAGAGTTTTCCAGCAAAAGCATGATTTTATAATCCACAGGAAAAGAAAATGGATTCTCCAACTATTAGTGGTTACTTTATTAGTTACCTAAGAAATTTAGAAGGTATAGGTCTTACAGTTCAAACCATAGTCCAAAAATTGTTAAAACAGCTAATCCCAAGTTTATTGAAAATGGTGAAGTTAATAGGAGGGCTAAAAAATGTAATGTGAATATTAATGAAATCAGGATTGATGTTCCATTACCCATAAATGTTCCAATATCTACATTTATACCAAATATTGTCTCAGCATTGGAAGAACAAAATGATCCTAGATAATATTTGGATGAAACAACACCTTATAAAGAAACTAAATTACAACCAATTGATATAAATGAACCATGTGGCATATATTTATTAAACCTATAAGAATAAAGAGGTTACTTAGTTTATTTGTTAGAGTCAGAATTTGATTATAGCATTAATAAGGATCATGTTCATGTTTCATTTTCACAAGTCATAGAAAGTGATAAGTTTATTAAATGGATTGATGCTAAGAAAGATGAGTTAAATTCAATGGCACAAAACAATTCTTAGTTGATTTGTTAGAAGGATCTAAGTGAGTCAGATGCAAATGGGTCTTTAAGATCAGACATGACTCAAATGGTAATATTGAACAGTACAAAACTAGAGTTGTTGTCAAAGGTTATTCTTAAAAGGAGGGTATTGATTATAAAGAGACTTTTTCACTTGTCTCAAAGAAAGACTCATTAAGAATAATTATGGCATTAGTGACGTAGTTTGATTTATAGTTACATTAAATAAATGTTAAAACTACCTTTCTAAATTGTGATCTTCTTGAGGAAGTTTATATGGATCAACCTAAAGGTTTTTTTGCGGAAGGAAAAGGTCATATGGTATGTAAACTTAAGAAATTAATATATGGACTTAAACAAACTTCCTAATATCATAACATCTTTTAGTTTTCAAGAAAATATTGTTAATCATTATTTCTATTTAAGATCAGTGGGAGTAAATTTAAATTTCTAGTCTTTATGTTGATAATATTTTTCCTGTTGGTAATGATTTGTACATATTTTATAAGACTAAAGACTATCTTTTTAAGAATTTTAAAATGAAAGATATAGGAGAGGTATCCTATGTGATTGGTGTTAGATTAATCAAAGGTGGCCCATGTAATATATAATGGATTGATTTTAATTAAGGAACCCAGTATGATGGTTAATGGGTCTACAAGTCAAAAGAATCAAATGGGCCTAAGCCTAAACCCTTTCCATCTCCCTTTAAACTATTGCAGAAACAGTTTCAGATTAAGTTAACTGAAATATTACAGAAAGTTTCTAACTATCGGGAAACCATCATTTAAGGAAACAGGAAAAGAGGGAATAAATCTTTTTTTAAGAATTTCAAACATTATAGATTCAAGTTTGATTTATAGTGCTATTAATCAATCCTGATAAATGTATTCAAATGGTATCAGAGCATGGTTATCTTAAAGGTTTTTTACTTTCTGAATTTATGTTGAACACTGATTGTTTTGTGATGCTGTCTTTCTCTTTCGTTTTTTTGAATGGGTATGGGTTCTGAGTTTGTTCATGGATAAATACGGATTGTTTAAAAATTAAAGAAATGAAAATGAAAGTTTTGATTGGTAAAACATTTTAGGATTTCTTTGGAAATCAAGTTAAAAATGGTTGAGAAAGAAAGATTCTGAATGGTCGTTAGAGTGAGAGATGGAAAAAAATCTAAATGGTGACTTGGAAGAAGAAATGTACATGGATCAACCAAAAGGTTTTAAAAATCACATGAAAGGACAAGTTAGTGTGTAAATTAAAGAAGTCAATATATAGACTGAAATAGGCTTCCCAACAATGGTATCTTAAGTTTAATGATACCATTACGCCTTATGGTTTTGTAGAGAACACTGTTGATCGGTGTATCTATATGAAGGTCAGTGGGAGCAAGTTCATTATATTAGTCCTATATGTTGACAATATCCTTCTTGCTGCAAATGATATTGTTATGTTACATTATGTAAAGGCCTTTCTCTCTAATAATTTCGAAATAAAAGATATGGGTGAGGCATCCTATGTGATAGGAATAGAACTATTCTGTGACAGATCACAAGGATTATTAAGATTGTCTCATTAAGGATATATCGAGAAAATATTAGAGAGATTTAGAATGGAAAAGTGCTCCATAGGGATAATTTCAATTCAGAAAAGGGACAAATTTAGTCAAATACAATGTCTAAAGAACAATTTGGAACGTAAGGAAATGGAGTTTATTCCATATATATTTGGGAGCTTAATGTATGTTCAGACATGCACTCGGTCTGATATCAGTTTTGCCGTTAGAATGTTGGGTCGATATCAAAGTACTCTTGGCATAGACCATTGGAAAGTTGCAAAGAAAGTACTGAGATATTTACAAGGCACAAAGGATTATATGCTCACATATAGAAATTCAAACCATTTGGAAGTGATAAGTTACTCAGATTCAGACTATGCCAGTTGTGTAAACTCATAGAAATCTACATTTAGTTATATGTTCCTATTAGCTGGAAGAGCAGTTTCATGAAAAAGTGGAAAGTAGTTTGTCATTGCTACTTCCACTATGGAGACTAAATTTGTGACATGCTTTGAGGTCACGGTTCATGAATTTATTAGAGAGAAAGACCTAAGTTAAAGTTCTGCAACCACAATCCATGAATCGTGGCCTCAAAGCATGCCGCAAATTCAGCCCCCATAATCAAAGTAGCAATGACGAACTGCTTTCCACTTTTTCATGAAATTGCTCCTCTAGCTAATAGGAATATATAACCGAATGTAGATTTTCGTGAGTCTACACAACCCACATAGTCTGAATCTAAGTAACTTATCACTTTCAAATGGTTTGACTTTCTATATATAAGCATATAATCCTTTGTGCCTTGTAAATATCTCAGTACTTTCTTTGCAGCTTTCTAATGGTCCATACCAAGATTACTTTAATATCGGCCCAACATTCTAACAGCAAAACTGATATCTGACTGAGTGCATGTCTGAGCATACATTAAGCTCCTAACTTTTGATATATATGAAGTAGACTCCATTTCCTTTCATTCCAAATCGTTCTTTGGACATTACATTTGACTAAACTTGTCCCCTTCGTTATTTGGGTCATTAATGATTAAGTGCTTAATACAGTTTTAGTTTTGGACCAAAGCAGTTTTGGGCTTTATGGAATTTAAGTTTGGGTCATTAAATGATAATTGCTTTATGAATCTTAATACTTTGGACTTATGGGTTAATTAATTATGTAACTAATAGATTTTATTTTTCAACCCTAATTAAGATTTTTTATTTTTATTTTATTTTGAATCATAATTGGTTAATCAATTAATGACATAATTAGTTGATTACTTTTGGTTGATTTAATTTTAATTTTAATTTTTTTATGCATCAGTGTTGCGCATATTTTTTTATGCATAATATAATTTTAGAAATTAATGTCGTATTATTTGTTTTAATTTGTACTTTGAATATTTATATTATGCCAGCTTGGACTTAAATTTTTCCTATTATATGTTGAATATGATACATGACATTATGGTAATTTAGAATACTTTGTTAGTCACTAAAGTGACCAAACTAATTAAATTAAATTTTGTTATGTATAATAATTGTCCAATTAGATGTTTATTGCATGAAAAGCTTGTTAGTCACCAAAGTGGCCTAGTTTGAAAATATTAGACATTTAATTGTGAATTTTTTAGTTTTTCATATTGATATGATGTTATTAAAATGATATAAAGGTTGAACTAAACAATTGAGATCATTAATTATAACGCTAGAAGATCACTCAAACGTGGACCATTGCTTATTATTAATGACATTAAAGGGACTTTATCAACATATTTGGTTAATATGATTGTATATCCAAAAATAACATGCATGTTCACTAGAATAGGATTGATTGCCCATTATAGTGAACTATATTTGCATCATTATAGGTTACAATTATGTATTTAAATATTGCCCAAAGGAGAATTTAAATGCATAATCAAAGTTCTTAGTTAGTTTGAATCCATTTAGGTTTACTCAAAGCATTAATGCGTGAGCTATATGTTGTGTTTGCAGTATCTACAAATTTGTTCGCCTTAAGAAATGGGTTGATCAAGTTCAATGGTTTGAACTATGCAGATTGGTCCGAACAACTCTAGTTCCAACTGGGTGTAATGGACTTGGACCTAGCTATAGTTTCAGATGTAAGACCTGTAGCTATAACTAAGACCAATACAGAAGCTAACAAGTCTTTTTATGAGGCTTGCGAATGGTCTAATAGGTTGAGTTTGAACTTGATTCGAATGACAATCACAGAAAATATTAAGCCATCAATGTCTAAGATGGATAATGCAAAGGAGTTCATATTGAAGCTTAAGGAATACTCCCAATCTGATATAGCTAACAAGTCCGTAGTAGGGACTTTAATAAGTGAGCTAACGACCAAGAAGTTTGATTGGTCACTACCTATTCATGATCATATAACTCATTTGTCAAACCTAGCTGCAAAGTTGAAATCCATGGGTATGGATGCGAGTGAGTCCTTTTTGGTACAGTTCATTAGCAACTCATTTTCTCTAGAGTTTGGTCAGTTCCAGGTGAATTATAACACCATTAAAGAAAAATGGAACCTTCAAGAGATTAAGGTCATGCTGGTTCAGGAGGAAGGGAGATTGAAGAAAATGAAGGAGCACTCCATTCATCTCACATTTCATCAAGGAGCTAATAACAGCAAAAACAAACCAAGAAAGAAAGGCAAAGATAAAGACAAGGCTCTTAGCAAGGTTAATGAGGGTCAAGTCTATAAAGACAAGAAGTGTCATTTCTGTAAAAACCTAGTCACTTCAAGAAGGATTGTCTGAAACGAAAGGCTTGGTTCGAAAAGAAAAGTACATACTATGTTTCAATATGTTTTGAATCAAACCTTATTAAAGTGCTTAATAATACGTGGTGGTTAGATTTTGGTACAACTACTCATGTTTCATATGATTTATAGGGATTCCTTTCAATTCAAACCATAAATGAAACTAAAAAGTTCTTATATATGGGGAACATAATGAAGGCATGAATAGAGGGCATTAGGACGTACAGATTGATCTTGAAAATGGGTGTTACCTGGATCTAGAAAAGTGTCTTTATGTTCCTGAATATGCTAGGAATTTAGTTTATATTGCAAAGTTGGATGATGTAGGATTTCAATTTAATATTGGAAACAAAGTTTTTTTATTGTATAAACACAAGTACTATTATGGTTCTAGTACTTTAATGGATTATTTATATCGTTTCAATCTTCATGTCAATTTTTTGAATCTTTATTTCATATTGACCATATTATAGGAAATAAACATAGTGCATATAAGGAATGTTCTACTTTTTTGTGGCATAAAAGATTAGGTCATATATCTAAAGAAATGGTATAGAGGTTAGTGAAAAGTGAAATCTTACCTTAATTGGATTTTGTTGACGGGGATATATGTGTGGATTGCATTAAAGGTAAGCAAAACAAACATATATCAAAGCATCCAATCATAAGAAATATGTGGTCCTTTCGACGTTCCTTTTTGGGGCGGCAAAAAATATTTCATTACCTTTATTGATGACTTCTCACGATATGGTTATATTTATCTGCCACATGAAAAGTCTCAGTCTATAGACATCATAAAGGTGTTCATTAATGAGGTAGAAAGACAGTTAAATAGAAAAGTAAAGATAGTGAGGTCTGATAAAGGTGGTGAATATTATAGAAAATTTGACGAAAGTGGACAATATCCAGGTCCATTTGCAAAGTTTCTTACAAGTCGAGGCATATGTGCTCAATACATAATGTCTGGTACACCGCAACAAAATGGTGTAGCTGAAAGGCAGAATCGTACTCTTATAGATATGGTTAGGAGTATGTTAAGTTATATTACTGTACTTTTATCATTGTGGATGCATACATTAAAGACCGTTGCGTATCTGGTTAATAGGATTCCTAGTAAGGCAGTTCTTAAGACACCTTATGAATTGTGGACAGGAAGAAAACTTAGTGTACGACACCTTCACATTTGGGATTTTCTGGCAAAAGCAAGGTTGTATAATATACATGAAAAGAAGCTTGATGCGAAAACCGTTAGTGATCATTTCATCTGTAGCATCCCACTTCCGCAAGACCCGAACCTGACATCGACGGTGATATCTGAGTCCGTGCCCGCGAAGGTAGCATGCTAGAACAAAAAATCACTCACAAGCCGGAATAATTTTTTTTTGAAACACTAACATACATTACGGAAATCCATTTCCAATGTGGGCCATATAAATTTAACATTCGCAATAAAACTTGTTTTCAAAGCAGTATCATCGATACAATTTCAATAGTCAATTTAGGCCCATTATAATTTCAATTTCAAAAACAATCCGCTTTGGGTCATTGGGGCCCATTTCAATACACAAAACACATGCAATCACTTCCAATTGGCACAAAGCAATATAAACAGCCATATCCACATTTTACACAATCCCATTACTAAAATTCCCATACTTTGTCACTTAATACAGACTGTAACATTCAATTATACACTGTACTGAATTCGATGAATACATGTGATACAAAAAGAAGAAATATCCTAATGCAGACGCGAACTGATCCTGACCCCTAACTTTCCTCTGTGTGAAAAAAGTCTACTCCCGTTGCATAACGGGATATTCTCCTGAATCCTGAAAAATAGATACAAATTTTGGGTGAGTTTTGCGAACTCAGTGAGTGACCATCATCGATGGTTCACCCAGTCACCCAACACATAATTCA
>JANVCL010000213.1:8074044-8095661 GCA_026546855.1 Erythroxylum incrassatum | reverse complement strand
ATAATTATAATATAACGGGTAAATGGGTATGAGGGTGGTATCCCCATACCCGCCCCGATACCCGACGGGTATTGTTGTTAACCCTCCATACCCCCCACGGGTAAAAATTTGCTCCCCATATCTGCCCCCGTTCTGATAATTTTATCAGATACCCATCAAGTTCGGGTACAATTGGCATCCCTATCCCTGTGCCTCCTCCTCCATTTAAAGCAAATGAAATCACCTCATATGTAAACGTTGCTCCAATATTATTTTAATCATTTTCATTCATTTATGAAACAAATGATCTGTTCCTCACTTAAAGAGAGATTTTTGGTTTATCTCAAATTAAATGCGCAGCTGTATATTATTCATAAATTATATTTTTTATCACTGTGCTCACTCCAATTCTAAGAAAATAAGTTCGTAGATTTATATTAAATTTGAACATTTTCAATTTAACCTGCGAAACTCATTTGAAAGGTTGATTATAAATTTCTCATGAATTTGTACTGATAAAAATTATAAAATTTACTTTTAGTATAATATATGTAATATATTTCAGTCTTCCTGTTTTTTGAATTTTTATATACGAGGGAACATATTTTTTATCCGTCCTTATTTTATCTTAATTTATTCTTTACGGAAAAAAAGTAAAATAGTCTTTCTTATTTTATTCATAGCTTATAAAGACAGCCGGTACGGTAGAAGTAAATGAACTGATTAAATTTATATTCTATAATGAAAATCATGATCAAATAAGTAAATGTTTTTTATATTACTGGATATTATAATATATTTATATTAATTTTCTCCTTCACGATAAAGCATTTGGGTCAGTAGACTCAGTACAAAAAAACATGGCCGTAATCCTCTGCTACATGTCACACCTATTTTGGCCTGAGCACCTGATGTCCATGGTTACTATTCAAAGTATAACCAACCAATCACTTGAAAGTTGAAACAAGTCATTCGAACTCTTGCTTCCTACTAGAAGTAGAGTATAAAGTTGTAATGCCTGCCCGCACTCTATCATAACCAAATAGATTATCGTGCACTCACATCTTTGAATGAAAACCTTTCACGCTCGCCGTGTAACCCAAACTAATCATTACGTGCCCGTACCAAAAAGCTTGACCCAATGATCTATTTTTCCACGTGGCGTGCAGCTAGTGACAGGAATAGCCATAATTTACGCTGTCTAACCATAGCGATCCTTTCCCGCACCATCAGGACGAAGGAAACGAAACGACAGTGGTACTGCTACGATTATTGCCGACGCACCACGCGCGTGGCCTGCTTCAACTGGCGTGTCGTCCCCGCGCAATACAGCACTCTCCATCTAACTTTTGGTATTTCTCCTCACGGTCACGGCTTCAACTATAAAGCCCTGGTCACTTGCATCATGTACATGAAAGCAAAAAGCAAAAGCAAGTGAATCTTCTAAGCAAGCGATTTTTTGAAAACCGCAGCGTAAGGATTGCATATAATACGTATATAAAGTAGCGGAGCAGAGAATCTTTTTGAGAATACGTGCTTGGTGTGAAAATGAGAGGGAAAGTATTATCGGCTCTGTTTTTCCTGCTTGCTACGGCGTCGTCTGCAGCCAATGTGACATACGATCACAGAGCCGTCGTGATCGACGGTACACGCCGTGTTTTGGTCTCCGGCTCTATTCATTACCCCCGTAGTACACCGGAGGTGGTTACATCCAACATGTTTATCCTTTTTAGTTGCTATTTCAGTGTTTTGATCCTTCTTTTTCAAGTATTGTGATTATCACTGTTCGTGTTTATCATTACGGTGCACGATTCCTTGCTGTAGATGTGGCCGGGCCTTATACAGAAATCCAAAGATGGAGGTTTGGATGTTATAGAGACATAGTCTTCTGGAACGTACACGAACCTGTCCGAAACCAGGTTCACTACTTCACTGCTCTGTTTTTATTCTTTAATGCTGTAACGTGCTCTCTCTCTTTGTCTCTCTCTCACTCTCTCTATGTTTATATGCGATGATTACTGTGTGTACGATAATGAAGTGTTTATGTTCAGTATAACTTTGAAGGAAGATACGACTTGGTGAAATTTGTGAAGTTATTGGCAGAAGCTGGACTTTATGTTCATCTTCGTATTGGACCATATGTATGCGCAGAGTGGAATTATGGGTAGGTACAAATTTTTATTTTATTTGATAATAACTGATTAACGCAAACTTCTATTTGCGTGTGTGTGTTCTATTGGGTGCAGAGGGTTTCCTCTTTGGTTGCATTTTGTACCTGGAATCAAGTTCCGGACTGACAACCAGCCTTTTAAGGTTTAAATTTTTGGTCCATCTTAATATAGAAAATTTTATTGCACGAGATATTTGTGGTGGTACATGGTTCATTATATTCTACATCTACCTCTCTGTTTCAGGTTGAAATGCAGCGGTTCACGATGAAAATAGTGGACATGATGAAGCAAGAGAAGCTTTATGCATCCCAAGGAGGACCCATCATTTTATCACAGGTTGGTTTCATCATTATTTTGCTATAGAATTGTGGGCGTTCTAATTGTCAATGCTCTATTTAAGGATGCCAATTTGCCGTCGTAGTTTGACTTTGCATGTTCTGGGAATCGAGTAATACACTTCTAGGAACTTGAAGTTGGTTAATTTTATTGGGTCAAGCTCTTAACTTTTTACATTTTTATTTTCTTAATAATCTTAATCCAGATTGAAAACGAATATGGTAACATTGATTCAGCTTATGGGCCTGCAGCCAAGACATATATCAATTGGGCAGCTAGTATGGCTACGTCTTTAGACACTGGAGTACCCTGGGTCATGTGCCAGCAAGCCGATGCTCCTGATCCCATTGTAAGTTTATCTTTATCTTAATGTTCGTCTTCATTTTCTGAACAATGTGAATCACAACATATGTCATTAGAATAATAATTGAATATTATTCTCCTAAAGTCATGTAATTTGGCACATGCACTGACCCAGTGGTTTATGTAATATTCTCTTTGTTTTCTTTCTTGGGTAAATTTACAGATAAATACCTGCAATGGATTTTACTGTGACCAATTCACCCCAAATTCTAAAAACAAACCCAAAATGTGGACTGAGAATTGGAGTGGATGGTAAGGTGTCGGGCCCATCAAGATTTAGCAATTTAAATGGGTTAAATTAAAATGACGGCCAATATTTTTAATTTTTCTTGTTAAATGTATATGCACTTGTCTCTAACGGCCGTTTCACTTTAATCGAATACAAGGTATCTTTCCTTCGGCGGGGCCGTTCCCTATAGACCTGTAGAAGACATTGCCTTTGCTGTGGCACGCTTTTATCAGCTGGGTGGAACCTTCCAAAACTACTATATGGTAGTGTCACAATGCATCTATGAGCCTATATTCTTAGCCCAGAGTTAATCGTAGTTTGATTTTGGAAATTTGTATACAGTACCATGGCGGGAGTAACTTTGGACATTCTACTGGTGGACCCTTCATTTCTACCAGTTATGATTATGATGCTCCCCTTGATGAGTACGGTAATGCTCTTTTATCTACCTCTTGGCTTCAAATCATCATAACTCTAGGTGTTATCTGGGTAAACATGATTCTACGGGGGTATTTGATGCTTAATTAAAAACTTTCGGCACAGCATGTTTTCCAAAGTAAAAAAGAAACTGATTCTGGATGTTAATGTGATATTAATTTTGAGAGGACGAATTTCCACTCCCCAAACAGAAGCTGATTTTGGAATCCTGTCAACATAAAATTAGTCAAAAAGAGTGCGTTTTCATTAAGATTTAGTAATGATGGATCCTTGATATACTGGATGTGTTGCAGGACTTGTTAGACAACCTAAGTGGGGACATCTTAAAGATCTGCATAAGGCCATAAAGCTTTGCGAAGAAGCAATGGTAGCCACTGAGCCAACAACTAGTTCTGCCGGTCAAAATTTAGAGGTACATGCTTTTATTGCTAACGATCATCTATTTATTTAGTCTTCAGGTGTTTGGAAGAAGAAGCCTTTGACAAATTTCTTTAAACCCTAAAATTTCCAGTTGCTTCTAAAACGAAATTGCAATCGTGTTGCTGTTTTATAATTTGCCTATTTACGAAAATTTTTTACCTTACTTAAGCAACCGGTTAACCTAGCTTGTGACCAAAAGACCATGACGAATAGACACCTAAAGTTTTTAGTACTATAATTGGAAAACTAGATGGAGTTCAACGGCTAATAGTGGTCATTTTGAGATTACTTACAATTTTATTTAACCTTCAACCAATCACATTATAGCTCCCCTCTATGTCTCACTGTTATTCAAATGTTTCGTCTTTTAACATGTGGTCTTGTCCTTTTCAAAGTAGTTCAATTTGATTTGGTGAAATAAGTTCTTCCGTGACTGAACCAATTCAATACCGTATCTAATCCTTAAATAAGGATAAGAAGTCATCTACGGCACTTTTTCCTTTTCTGTAACAAAAAAAATTCAATGAATAACCATAATTTTTTTAAGTTCCGTCTTCACTAAAAGAATGAAAAGATTAAAACTGTACCAACTCTATTATAAGAACTTATCTTTAACTTATACACATTACACATTCTTTCAAAGAAAAGAAGAGGATTCAACTTAATAACCACTTTAAAATTTCAAAAAGATTCTTCTGTCCTGTTTCATTTGAGGTAAATGTCCAGATATATTGCTCAAATATGTCAAATGAAGTTGTACACCTAGTTCATATTCCTCTTTCCGTACTAACTATCCACTTTTTCAAAAAAAAAAAATTCCACTTTTTCCTATTCATTCATTTATTTTGAAACATGTCTGGGACTTAGCTTTATAGTTAATCCTAAATTGTATTTCTGATATGTTTTCTTGCAAATCAGAAAGCATAATTTCTATACTTACATCGACCACTCTGTCCTTTCATTTAACGGTTTTTAAGACAATACTTACATCGACTACTTTGTTCTTTCAGGTAACGGTTTATAGGACAACAGGATTATGTTCTGCTTTTCTTGCCAATATTGCCACAACGGACGAAACTGTTAATTTCAACGGTAAAGCATATAGCTTGCCTGCATGGTCTGTGAGCATCTTGCCAGACTGCAAGAATGTGGTACTTAATACTGCAAAGGTATGCATCTTTATCTTCTGTTGCAAATATTTATTGCTTTTGCATATATGAGAAATTAAGATTTACGTTGATGATCTGCGATCATGTAATCGACCAGCTTATCATTTTTATGAGCCTGTTCATATTTTTCTGAAATACTGTACTGAATAATCAATTAAAAAATGTTAAATCTATTTAAATTCTTTATTTCAATACTTATTTGTAAAATTTTTAATTAAATATTGTCTCTAATTTTAAAAATTAGATAATTCAGTTTAAAATTTTATCTCTATTAATATTTTATGAATATGATTGATATATCAAATAAAGACGGGACATTTAGAGGATATTATTTGGTTCTTCACTTTTGTTATTAAAATGGTAAACATATATGTGCTTATATATTTGATGATGTAGTCGGAATTAAAAATTATACGTCATATAATTTTTTTAAATATTAGATTTTATGTATTTTTCAACTATATAAATAAAATATTAACAGAAGACAGTCTTTAAATTGAACATTTAAATCTAACCGAAAATCATCTCTGCTAATTGGGTATTAACTCCCCCATCTTCTTTGGTTGGCATATTGAGTCGAGATGGATTGCCAGCACCTCCTTACTAGTTGAGATTTGAAGTGAGATGCTAGAGAGGCTACAGTAGTTAGTTCTCTTGTGTGTATTGCTTCTTGCTTCTTTCTTTTCTGCTGTATTGATGTACTTGCTCTCGGTGTTTCTTATTAATGGAAATTCTTTTTTTCGACCAAAATAAATAAATTAATTAATTAAAGATACGACTGTATCATTTATGTGCATATCAGCAGAATTTTCGCTTATTGAAATTTTGATTAAGGCGTTGTTACTTTCTAAAGAGAATTCTCTATGCTTACCGACTTCTCTGTAAAGCTTTAGAAAAGTGATGTGCATAAGGATTCGTGCTGTTTGCAAATCTTGTGCCAGCCACCGAGCACTTTGGCAATTCCCAAATATACTCACTAAAACAAGTAGCTTTCTAATGACAGATCAACTCTCTGACCGTGATTCCAAGCTTCACCCGTCAATCTCTGGATGGTGATGTGGATTCCTCTGAGACTCTCGGCTCTGGCTGGAGTTGGATTAATGAACCAGTGGGTATCTCCAAGGATAATGCCTTCGTGAAATCTGGACTACTGGAGCAGATAAATACAACAGCTGATCAGAGCGACTACCTATGGTACTCATTAAGGTATAAAAGGTCTGCGTTCACAGCTGTTTGCCAAAAAGCATGCCTGGCTGCTGCTATCTATTGGCATTTGCTGACACAGTTCACGAAAGATTTGTCTCTCTGTATCTATACTATTTCTGGTTTATCTTGGCAGCATGAATATCAAAGATGATGACTTTTTGCTTCAAGATGGATCTCAAGTTGTTATTCATGTTGAATCCCTTGGCCATGCCCTTCATGTTTTCATTAACGGGAAGCTTGCAGGTAATATGTTCACACGGAAATCTAAGTTTCTTATCGTTTGGCTGACAAATTTTATGATTAGAGTCGCTTTCTTTTCTAGATTTTTGTTTGCTTCATCCATATTATTTATGGAGTAATTTAATTTGGTTATTCTGATTTTGACGGTTTTTCCTATTAATACCTTTCAAGAAGCTGGTTATCAATGTGATAGATAGGCTTGGTTGAGTCTCTGTTGAGAGAATGTATAGGCTTGATCATGATCCCTGTTTTGCTTTGGAGGCAAAGCTTCCGTCTTTCCTAAACTGCAGGTTAAATAGCTGAATTTCATAAGACATTACAGAAAAATATATTATCCATCCAATTAACTGCCACTTCAGTACTAGCTGAACATGTTATTTTCTGGTTATCATCTTTAAATAGTTTCAGCTGTCGGTTCTTTGCTTTTATTATCATTTTTTAAAATTTTGATAGGTTATTTCTTTTAGATAAAGCTTTTCCTTCAATATATGTACTGATTAAAGTCTTTTTCTGTTCTAAATTTATTTTTTTGCTTCATCCATGTTACTTCTGGAGTAATTTACTTTGATTTTGACGATTCTTCCTACTAGTATCTTCGAGAAGACTGGTTATCGTTGTGAAAGATAGGTTTAGTTGAGTCTCTCTTGAGAGAATTGATTGAAGGCTTGATCTTGATCCCTGTTTCATTTTGGTGGCAAACCTTCCGTCTTTCCTAAACTGCAACTTGAATAACTGAGTTTCATAATACATTATAGAAAATATATTGTCTATCCAATTAACTGCCACTTCAATAATAGCTGAACATGTTTTCTGGCTAGTATCTCGAAATTGTTTCAGCTGTCAGGCCTGTATGTCTTTTAGAATTTAGATTATTTCGACCAAGAAAATTATGCAATGCTTATTACCATTACTAAAATTTGGGATAACCTATTTCTTTTAGATAAAGCTTTTCCTTCAACACATGGAGTGATTTTTGTATACATATAAAATTGGATCCATACAGGAAGCGGAACAGGCAGCAGCAGCAATCCTAAGGTTGCAGTGGAGATTCCCATCACGCTCATAGCTGGAAATAACAGCATTGATTTACTGAGCTTGACTGTGGGACTTCAGGTACAATTTTCCAGATTAAGATTTACCGGAGTAATAATTTGTAAACAGAGGCTGTATTCTGCTCGACGTTTTGTTGGTCATAATGCCAGTAGCTGAAATATGGTGTCTATAAGAGAATCATATTATAGCATCCAGGCATTATTATATCAATTTGATTAGAAGCTTATATGGCATCAGAATTATGGAGCCTTTTTTGATTTAACTGGTGCGGGCATCACTGGTCCAGTAAAGCTGAAAGGATTGGGAAATGGCAGTACCATTGATCTATCTTCTCAGCAGTGGACCTATCAGGTCAATATTCTTGCATTTTCTGTTTACTATTCAATGAATAACTGTACAATGGTGATTGAACTCCATTTGACTCTGCTTGCTGGAAGATTTGAATATTACTATAGTTAATTTCCTTCATACAATAACTTAGAACTTCTAATCGATGATTAAACTTCTTTCTTTAACTTTCTCTTGGCTTTGGGTAAATGAGTGTAGATTGGACTTAAAGGTGAAGAATCAGGACTGCCTAATGGAAATTCTTCACAGTGGGTTTCACAGTCAATATTGCCCAAGAAGCAGCCTCTGACATGGTACAAGGTAACTGTAAAATTCCATTTGTCGAAATTACCACTCTACTGGCTTATCTGATTTTCAGTTGAATATGGCATATGATGCAATCTAGTCACTGACATACAGTTCTTCACAGTGATGCTTGGTAAACAAATAATACATTGCAACTGGGAAGAATTTTTCTAAATATACAATTGTAAATATCTCGCTGTGAAAGAAAATTCGGCCACAGTAGGCTCAATAACTTCTAGTTTAACTGTGAACGGTTTTGCATCAGGATCACGCATTGGATGGAAAAGTGACAACAATCAGTTTACCATTAAAAGTTGAAAAAACACATCAGGTTGTTATTACAAGTGATAATATTTGAGGTTGTCTAAGCTTTAAACATAACATGTTTCAGAAGTAGTTTGACATGATAAACAAGAAACTGAGAAAATGTTGTTCTAGATTCCTTTAGTAGTCTTTCCTTCCATTTAAAACGAATCAGATTTCTCTTGTTCTCAACTTTAGAATCATTTGCGCTTCTGGTTTATTATGGATATAAGTGTCTGAAATGTGATATTATGGACAGATCATAAGTGGCTAAATCATGTAGTCAAGCGAATATTATGAGCAGATGGTTCGTCTAAAGTTATGTTTCTTTCTGAATCATGTAAAGCGAATTTCTTTGTCAGGTTCTGTGATTAGGGATTTGCATTGGTAGAGCTTGCATTGGTCTCTCAGATGACAAATTTATCCTCTAAATTAATTGCTTAAAACTAATAACTTACGGTACTTATGTTACAGACAAGTTTTGACATTCCTGCGGGTGATGATCCCATCGCAATTGACTTCACGGGGATGGGCAAGGGTGAAGCATGGGTGAATGGACAAAGCATTGGACGCTATTGGCCAGCCAATATGTCTCCTAATAGCGGCTGCACCAACTCTTGCAATTACAGAGGTGCTTACAATTCTAACAAATGTCTCAAGAATTGTGGAAAGCCTTCTCAGTCATTGTGAGTTCTCGACAGTGTCAAGGCATTTATGTTGTGAATTTCTTCAGAATTCTTGGTTCTTATAACAACTTTGCAGGTACCATGTACCACGTTCGTGGGTGCAATTGAGTGGCAACACTCTTGTCTTGTTCGAGGAAATTGGTGGAGATCCAACCAAAATTGCTTTTGCTACCAGCCAGACTGGAAGCTTCTGCTCGCACATTTCAGAATCACATCCGTTGCCTGTAGATATGTGGAACTCAGATTCAAAATCAGAAAGGAAATCAAAACCTGTACTATCACTCGAGTGCCCATTTCCTAATCAGATCATCTCTTCAATCAAATTTGCAAGCTTTGGGACACCAACTGGAACTTGTGGGGATTTTAGCCACGGGAAGTGTAGCGGCAATAATGCTCTATCCATTGTCCAGAAGGTAGGCCCTTTCAATCTTTTAATGCAGAATATTTTTCTCTATGAAAATTCCTGAATATGTTTCTCTATGAAAATTCCTGCCACGTTTGTTCTTAAGAGGAGTCAAATTCTGCAGGCCTGCGTTGGGTCAAAAAGCTGTAGAATTGAAGTATCAACGACTGCCTTCGGCGATCCTTGCAGAGGAGTAATAAAAAGTTTAGCGGTTGAAGCTTCCTGTACATGACATTGTTGCTCTTAGCATTCACTTTGTAAGGGACTGAACCAACACGTCGTCCCTAATTTAGGGCTTTTATGCATCAAATTGTTGAAACTTTACCAAAAGGCCATTTTAAGTAACTTGGAAGTTTCAGTAGAAAGACAACTTGGAAGTTTCATCGTACTTTCCACTGTATTTTCTTTTCACATATGATTTGCCTTCTCAGCAAGGAGTCCTCCATAACAGGCGCAATCTATGATCATTTTCGGTTTCGCCATCTTACCTTAGTAAAGTTTACAAAGTTGTTTTGGTGACATTTCGGTTAACAAGTGCTGAGGAAGAAACAAACATAGTAATAACATGGACAAAGATTAATGCCCTTATTCATTTGAATCCACATACATAGTTCCGGACATGACTCAAGTATATTTTAATTTTAGACATCAAAAAGCTAGATAAATTACATATATTTGTTTCATTAATACTCAGAAACTCCCTCAACAGCTAGAATGGTAGATGGTCTCCGAAACCTGCAAACCTTGCAAAGAGGTGAGTAAAGAGATGGAGTCTGGTACTTGTCCTCTCCACCCATCATTGGCATGGGTACCCCTTTCTTGACAGGACTAACGTAATCAGGTCGGTAAGTCTTTCCCAGGACCCCTTCAACAAGATCTGAGAGGTCAAAGAACTTGAACTGTGTCTCCAAATGAGCAAAAGCATCATCATCTGGCAACTGGTAGCTGTGAACTCTGTTTTCTTCTTTCCCAATTGGTCTAACCCTTATGTTCAGTTCCACCAGCTTGGCGACTGTGACTCTTACAGTATTTGTATCATCAGTTCTTTCCACCACAACCTCTCTTTCTACCCCATTAGCCCTCCATTCGGCCTCTCCGTTTGCAGGGATGTCAACTGTCTCACCGTCCCACCGTACAATGAGAGCATCTGTGCTGTCTTCCCAGTGTGAGACTCTCTTCGCTGCAATGACAAGCGTGTGTGTGTCAAACATAATTGAGAAGGCCTGCACCCATGTGTAGTCCCGAGTCCTTCCTTTCGGTCGAGTTCCGATAAAATGTGCATTGATTTGGAGATTATCGTCGGAAACAATGGCGAAGTTTCCTCCCTTTTCTCCATGGAAGTAGAACATCACTCCGTCACCACCAACAAAGCGAGGATCATAACACAGCGAGCCATAGCCTTCACAATTTGGTTTTCTAACTGCACAAGACAAGTATGGTGTTGTCAGCAAGCACTCTATCCATGTGCACAAATCAACTTTTTTCAGAGAGCAATCTTAAGAGCCTTGTGATGGGATATGAAATGATAATTTGATAAAGCTTTTAAGATATACGCAACGGTTCACTGATAAAGCTCTTTCAAGATAGACATGGGATGAGCGACACATGGTATGGAACAGAAGTGAAAAGACTGAAAAAACAGTGGTTAAGCAGGCAGGACAGGATCTTACACTTGCAAGTTGCTTCACACTTGCTGCTGCAGTCAATGAAGCAAGCTTTGACCTTCTTGTTATGTTTAGGCTTCCTCTCTTTGCACTGATCTGGACACTCACGAGTCCTGTAATGGCAGGCTCCTCTGGCTAGGCAAAAGGCTCGCTCGTTCCCCTTGCCTGACTTGCCTAGGAATTGGTAATTTTGAATAGCGGGATCAAGTGATGAGTACTTCGTGCTCTTGCTACTGTCCTTTTCTTCAGCACCTTGAACAAAATGCAGTTCCCAAGAAATGAATACTACGAGAGACAAAGCTGCTACAATGAATGACTTTCTTTGGTCCATGCCTTTCTTTGATATGAGAAGCCTAGATCGCTAACTTATCTCAGTTTAATGCATGGAGGAGGATATATATATCCACACACACATGCACGAGGGACCAGAATTGAAATGGCCTTGGAATTCGGCATAATACCCGCGAACTTGCTTCTTCCTATCATCGCTGAGCGCTCTCTCTTCACTATTAAAATGGGTCTAGGAATGTGAAATATATGAGCAAGTTGGTGCTGACTACGTTAATCTCCAACCTGACAGAAGCTCTTAGCTTGAGTTTTCTTCAGTTTCACGTATACGAGGAAGCTTTCATAACTTACACACAGCCTTTTCTTCAAAAATTAATGCCCACTGGCAAGTTTACAATTATGTTCTTTGACATTCATATAATTTCTTCATGCAACAAGGTTTTCTATATGGTTTTTAAATGTTTTTGACTTTAGAATACTTGATTTATGGATTTGAACCCGCAAGTCACTTAGGGAAACATCAACGTAAGTGCAATACTCCAAAGCAATGGTGGTTGTTGGTTTACAGTCATTGCTTCTAAAAGATTGCTCGCTTGCTACATCGTTTGATGAGCAAATGGGAGAGACAGAGTCGGTTGATACGATTTATTAGTTAGCTTATTCGTGTAAAAGTAAATTCTTGGTAAACTTCCAAGAAATTTGTGTTGATTTGTTTATTCAAATGTGCATGAGACTTGATGATATTCCGTTTTGAGAGAAGAGTTAAACCCTGAACCAAGTATAGAACAAATGGTAAACAAAATTAAGGGTATACCGTGAAATCAAGAGATAAATACAAGTAGGTTTACCATCCTTCCAGGGTCTTGCTGGCAAAAACAATTTGTTGAAAGTCTTAAAACTTCATAATGGGTATTAAGTATTGACAGGGTCATAATTCACAAATGAGAACCAAATTAAATACCATCATAATTATCTGATCTCTTTGTTTACAAGAATTAATTGCAGTTGTTTAGTTCATTTACTAATTATCGAAATTCCAGACAGCTAACACACAGGTCAGCAAGAACTGATGTAGATAGTCGTCCAAGAAAACTAAGTTGCGACCACAGTTCATGTGGAGACTACCGAAAATATAGCTTAAAATAATTCATACTGATTCTGATACCCACATGGAAAGTCCTTAGTTCTGAATCGGAGGATATGATTATCTGTAATCTGTTTACCGTATGAGAACTCGAGAACTCTGCTACTCGTCAATCTATAAACTAAAGGTAATAGTTCATGTGATTAGGCTCCAATCCACCATGGTTCTACCTATTATTATTCCATGACCTGAAACCAAAGTTTTTCTCGGACTCATTTTTCTCCAAAGTCACACGTTGTTCGACATTATTTATAAGTTTTCCTTGGGAGTTAGGCCAGTGAGAAGTTCCATAGACTCCAGACTGAATACAAAGTCAACTTGTTAACCACACCACTAACAAGCTAATTAATTCAGCTTTAACAATCTTTTAGATTGGAATTCTTTATACCTGTCGATGCTTAATTAAATTAACCAAACAAATTACAGGTATTTCTGGTAAAAAAATTGTAATTATGAAGATAACCAATCGAAGAATTCATGGCGAACGAAACTCTACTTGACAACATTTTTCATGACTATGATTGGCACGACAAAGAATGATTTGTTCTTCTTTTTCCTTGTAGTCTTCCCAAAACACCTTCCACAAGATAAGAGCAGTTCTTGAACTGTGTTTTGAAGAGAGTAAACGCATCATTGGCAGGCAACTGATAGTTGTTAACTCTATTTCTCTTCTTCCCAATAGGCCTTTATATTTATCTCAACTATGTCATTACTGTGGAAAAACAAATGAAATAAGATTTTTGGCTCAAATTGTATTAAAAGGATAGTTGCCTTTTATAGGCTTAGGTGCAGAGTTTGTTGTAACTGAACTCTACAAATAAAAACCAAAATGAATCTTTGTAATAAATTATGTAAGAAAGGAATAAAGTAGAAAATAAAATAGAAGAGACTAAACATGGGCCTAACTACTTCTCTCAGACTTGGAAATGGATCAAAAGAAGGCCTTGATCTGCTTGTGAGATGAGGCCCAACTCCAGAGGAGAGATCCGCTCTAGAAGCCTGCTCCATAACCCAATCCAAGTCTCCATAAATCTTTGTCAGCTAGGTTTTAGTCTTCTTTCGTCTCCTTTTTTGATATGCCGTCGCAAGCTAGACAACATATATCGTGTATAATGCCCAGCTTGTAAAATAAGGTGTGAAAAGAATGTTGCGGCAGAGGCTTTGTGAAGAAGTCGGCGAGTTGAGCAATGGAGGATATTGGGAGAAGGTGAACGACTCCAGATTTAACCTTTTTCCAGACCAAATGACAGTCAAGTTCGATGTGTTTCCTCCGCTTGTGGAAGATAAGGCTTTCGGCGATGTAGATCGCAGAGTGGTTGTCACAGTAAAGGTAAGCCGGGTCTGGGTGAAGGACTTTAAGATCATGGAGAAGATAGAGCACCCATTTTAGCTCACAGGTGGTTGAGGCAAGGGTGCGATATTTAGCCTCGGAAGGGCTGCAAGAGACGGTCACTTGCTCTTTGATTTCCAAGAAATCAAAAAGTCTCTGAGAAACACGCAATAACCGGTGATCGATTTTTTGGAGTCGGGACAGCAACCCCAATTGGAGTCGGAAAAAGCTCGAAGCTTTGGAAAAGAGTTGCTTCGAAACAGAATATCTTGGCCTGGTGACCCTTTTAAGTATCGAAGCACCCAGTGAGCAGCTCATAGATGGGAGGTTGTTAGGTTGGACATGAACTGCGAGGGCTGTTGCATGGCGAAGTAGATGTCCGGTCGCATCATAGTCAGGTAAATTAACTTTCTTATGAGACATCTTTAGCCTGTGACATCCGTAAGAGGTTCACCATAGTTAGTTAATCGTAAGTTGGCGGCCATTGGTGTATGGAGAGTAGAAAGCCAGTGTCCTGAAGCAAGTCAATAGTGTATTTGTGCTAGCAGAGGTTGATCCCAGAAGCAGATCGAGTAAGCTCAAGCCCTAGAAAATATTTTGCACAGTTGAGGTCCTTAATTTTGAAAGCATTGTCCATAAACTGTTTGGTGGATTGGATGAGATCAAGGGAGTCGCTGGACAAGAGGACGTCGTCAACATACACGAGCAAGATAATAAGATCATCATGGAGCTTTTTTATGAACATAGAGTGGTCTGATTGAGACTGGATGAAACCAGTCGAGAGCAATGCCAAGGTGAGCTTGTAGTGCCATTGTTGACTTACCTGTTTCAGACTATAAAACCTTTTCTAGAGGTGGCCAACCATATTAGGAAATACTATAAGAAAGGTGGTTGGTGTACTGGGTAGATGGAGAGAGATGACATAGTCCATTCGTTTGCCTAGCAAAACCAATCGTTCTCATTGAGTCGGTATCCTGAATATGACATGAGGTAGAGGTAGAGGTTAGCTGAAATTAAGTAGAACAAGTGAGTTTGTTGATAGAGATTAAGTTGAAAGAGAAATTAGATACAAACAGAACATCAGTAAGGATGAGAGAAGAGATATAGACAGTCCCAACATGAGTAACTGAGATAAAAGTACCATTTAGTAGTTTAACATTTAAACTGCCCACTGGTTTATAGGTTATCAAGAGGTCTAAGGGGCAGATGATGCAGTCTGTAGCTCCTAAATCAATAATCCATGTAAATGACCAAGGATCAGATGACAAAATAGGTTTGTGTGTACCTTTTTGACTAGTGGAAATTATGTTGACTTGAGAGATAATTACTCCCTTTCCCTTTGAATCTCCTTCTTTTTGTAGCAGCTGCATTAATTATATATATTGTTTCATAATGAGGTTGTAACCAGTGACTTCTTGAGAAGGCTCTCTTACTGATTGAGAATCCATCTCATAAGGGATATTATCTAGGTTAGTTTCAATCTGATTGATAACTTTATATCTATTTTGGCCATTTCTTTAGTTGGGTAGGAATTTCTGTTGCTTGTTGAGAAATTGAGGAAAATCGTGTTTTTGGTAGCTTTTGGATTCTGTGTGTCCATTATTACCACATAAGATGCAAATGGGTCTTTTTGAATGCTGGTTGAATTTTTTGGAGTCTGACTTGGTATAGAAAACTTGAGTTTCAACAGCAGAGGTAGATAGAATGTTAGGCAAGTAGTATTCAATTGCCTTTCATGCTGGGCAACCATAGCAAAAAAAAATTAATATTAGGCAAATGATCCATCAGCATAATGTGTGACTTTATAGTAGAACGAGACTCATTCAAACCTCTAAGAAACCTAATCACACAATCACCATCTTCATAATTTGTAATAGTAGTAATTAGATCACAAGAGCATTAAGGTTCATACCTGCACCTAGGTAGAGGTCTGAGATTGAAAAACTCATCCCATAGCATTTTTAGGTGACTGTAGTAATTTGAAACTAAGAGTGTCCCTTGTCTGAAATTATAAATTTTTTCTTGTAAATATGATATTCTGAATGAATCTGCTTGTGAGAATCTTCCCTCCAAATCCTTCCATAAATCTATTGTAGAATCAAACCAAATAACATTTATGCTATTGAGTCAGTCACATATCTTAGTAACCAAGAAACCATCATAATATTACATCTTTCCCAATAAACAAAAAGAGGATCATCTTTGTGAGGCATTAAAATGGTGCCATCGATAAATTTGAGTTTGTTTTTTGATAATAATGCCATGCGAATTGATCTTGCCTATGAATGATAGTTGGTTCTTGTCAAAAGAGTTGAAACTAGAACTAAGGAAGGATTTTTGTTTGTGTGTAGATAGTAAGGGCTAGCAGGGTGATCTTCTGGTCTTAAAACATTTTGATTGTGCTGCCCTTGATTTGCAGTGATGTTGGCATAGGAAGAGCTATGGGAGTGGCCGAATATAATGAAGAGAAAAGAAGAAAAAATAGGAGGCTAATTATCCAAAGATAACGAAGCAATAAAACAAAAGCAAAGAGAGCCAGAGACGATGCTCTGATACCATGTGAAAAAACAGATGAATTAAGATTTTTGGCTCAAATTGTATTAAAAGGATAGTTGCCTTTTATAGGCTTAGGTACAGAGTTTGTTGTAACTGAACTCTACAAATAAAAACCAAAATGAATCTTTGTAATAAATTATGTAAGAAAGGAATAAAGTAGAAAATAAAATAGAAGAGACTAAACATGGGCCTAACTACTTCTCTCAGACTTGGAAATGGATCAAAAGAAGGCCTTGATCTGCTTGTGAGATGAGGCCCAACTCCAGAGGAGAGATCCGCTCTAGAAGCCTGCTCCATAACCCAATCCAAGTCTCCATAAATCTTTGTCAGCTAGGTTTTAGTCTTCTTTCGTCTCCTTTTTTGATATGCCGTCGCAAGCTAGACAACATATATCGTGTATAATGCCCAGCTTGTGAAATAAGGTGTGAAAAGAATGTTGCGGCAGAGGCTTTGTGAAATAATTTAAATTTGTTTTTATAATTAATTAGGTTTAAAAAATCTTAATTCATCCATCTTAAGTTAGATTTTCTTCTTCGAGGCTTATAATTAACTTGTTAGTTATCTGTATGTGGTATTCATTACATACTTGTCTATGAGACTTATACAAATTTATGTCATCTTCCTTCTAATGTGTCTTGTTTCTCTTACAACCCAAAAATCTGTTGTTAGATCCTTATAAAAACCTCAAAGTTTCTGATTTTGGATTGAGTACATTCAACAAGTCAGGGTAATTGTAATAATTTTTTTTCACCTTCTTTTTCTCTCTATGTGGTTTTGTCATCTATAAGGGTTACCCTTGTTGTTTCAACTTGGCTACTCACTTGGAGCTTATTTCTTGGCTTCTGTGTGCTTATGTAGATGTTTGTTTAGATTTTGGTAGGATGATGGCCTCCATCATACTACCTGTGGAACTCCAAATTATGTTGCTCCTGAGGTTTCGATGACTCTTTGAGTTACCAAAATTATCCTACCATATGGATTACTGACTTTAATAATTTTTGCTTTGACCTTAAACAATGTTGTGTATCAGATTCTTAATGATAGAGATTATGATAAAGCCACTGCAGACTTGTGGTCTTATGGAGTTATACTCTTTGTATTGCTTGCAGGATATTTGCCTTTCGATGATGCTAATCTAATTAATCTGTACAAAAAAGTTAGTGTTTTGTAAATTTTGTATCACCTCTTTCATTTTTTTCTTGTCCTTTAGTTGTCATTTCATTTTTTCCATTAGTAAATTTCAACAACTGAATTCACTTATCCCCCCTGGCTTTCATTTGGTGCCATGAAATTAGTTGCTCAAATTTTAGATCCTAACCCTATGACTGTAAGTAGTTTCACTCTTTTAAGATGATTTGATCAGCTTTGTTCATTGATTCTCCATCTCTTAGAAGGAAAGGGAGAAATAAAATGAATAGTCTCAAATAAATTTGGTTGACAATTCTACTTTTTATAAGGTTAAAAAGATAATGTCTCCATACTGTATCCAATTTGATTAAGCCTCAGTAGTCAGTACCTATCAGTGATCGGCAACATACTTGCAAACAACAATATGTATTTTGAAATCTTAGGTTCAAGTGGCGACTTTTGTTACTCATTGTGTTGGATAATCCCAACAATGGAGTTGAGAAACTAGAGACCTTGACACCTGTAATGCTACACTGTGTATTACTTGATTTTAAAGTCACTTTCAACTAATTTCCTTATTTTTATGCCTAAGCATATGGATGCAATTGATAATTGCGACTTTGTGATTTAAGAAGAATTTGTCTGTCACATTGTTTCTACAGTAGATGATATAAGAGTGCCTAGAGAACAAATTAACTCATTAATCTTTAATTCTTAATTGCATCTCATTTCGGTAGAGTAATATGATTGTCAAGGCCTAGATGTGCCCTTTACTTCTCTGATATGTTTTCTCTTCAAACAATTTCTTGGTTACTGAGAAATAGTAATTAGTTGAGTTGGTGATATTGACTTACACAAATTGATCAAAGTACAAATTTTTCAACTGAAACTAAAACTGAAAGCTTAAGTTGTTTAAGTAATAATTAAGCATAATTGATGTTCTTTTTACATGTATGAAGGCATCACATAACGTGACGTCTTCTTGTTACCAGAATAAGCTCACATAATATGATATCTTCCTATTACCAATCCTCCTAGTTAATTCAAAACCCATTGCAATACTCTGCAACCTATGTCTAACCCTATCGCTTTTTACCCCTACACTTGAATGTTGTCACTCTCCCTCATAATCTCTCTACCTTTTTTTCTCTTATACACATTATACATTGCTAGCTCATAGTTCAAACATGGGTAGCAAATGAAAGTGGTAAAGGGTTTCAATGTAGGGTTTATGAAAGGAACATACCTTAGGCTCAAAAGGGCTTCTTTAAGGGAAAAATCATGTTAAGTCATTTAAATTGCATATATTTTGAGCGTAATTGTTGTCGGTGTGTTGAAATTATTATCTGAAATTAATGGAATTGTTTTATAATTGTTTACAGATGGTTTTCAACACTCTAAGGATGAAAAAGGACCAAAAAGGAGCAAAAGAAGGAAAGAAATCCGAAACTCCAATCTGGCCAAAAATCTAAGATTAGGCGTGGGCACGCCTAAGGACAGAATCCCAAATCTGCAGATTTTTCAGATTTTGTTTCCAATTAGAACTCAAACGCCCAAGATCTGCTGGACTTCTTTTCAAGATATCTTCTACCGAAATTGAAATACCACCTAATCTAGAGGAAATCAAAAGAAGATAATAGAGAGATTCAATTAAAAGAGGAAGCTTGATGATTGCTGCACATTATATATATGTATTAGGGGAGGAACAGATCATCGTATTCTCTTCTATAGGGTAGATTAGCTTAAGCTTTATTCATAGATTAGGTTAGATCATCATATTCTCTCTTTTCTTTTCCAGAGGTTGCCGCATCTTAGTTTCATCTTGTTTTTCCATTATTGAACAGTATCGTCATTCCTCAGTTGCCGCAACCCACGTCCTTCTTATTTTTTTGATTTGTTTCTTCTACACTCCAGTAGCATCATCGTATTATTTTCTTCACTAAGGCTGCCGCAATTTCTATCATCATCACATGTCATCATCCTTAAGGCTGCCGCAAGTTTTGTCTTCTCCTGGTCCAAGTTTCTTTATTAGTCCTCCAGCAATAGATCATCGCATACTCACATTTCTTGGTTGCCGCAATTGGCTTCTCTTCTTATTTCAGACCATCGCATCATCGCATTCTCCTGGCTGCTTTAATTAGTTTCATAGTTCATTCCTTCTGTGAATTTCAAGTAGTAAACGTAGGCTTAGGGCTTTTAGTTAATTTAATAGTTTTTGTTTTTAAGTTTCTACATAGATTTCAATTAGGAATTTTATTATTTTCAATAAAGACCAGTTATGGAGACAATTCTTTTTATTATTTCTTTTGATTTTAATTCAAGTATGACGAATTAATTTTCTTATCTTGGTTGAGGGATCCATGTTACATGTTATTATGGTGAGATTTTCTGGATATTTTTTATGTTGTTAATAAACATTGAATATCTTCATATCTATTCTTTGTAATTGGATTTGTTGGTTTCTAGGAGCGCTACTAGAGATTAATTGATTCAACCGCTAGGTTAACGAAATATGACGTTCAGTTTCGGTAATCATAAGTAGCAATTAGGATTAACCCCTCTACGTTAGAGTCGGAAAATTCTAAGAAATTATCCGCTTGATTGATTGCATGTTGTACATGTTAATCACTTGTCATTGATTCTTAATGCTATTATTCAATTTACCTATGATCGGATCTAGGTTATTGTTTAATAAGGTTGCTAGAATACATGTTTCTAGTCAATACAATTAATAGAAAATTTCCTCAATGAATGTTCGTTAATAATTATAATTTTTATCGAGGATCCATAATAGCATGGTAACATCGGTGACTGAAACCAAGGTATTTTCCTATTGAGTTTTCAGACTTAATTATTATTTCAATTTGCGATTTTCCTTTTTGATTTTCCATTATTATTTCAATAAGTAACAAAACCCCCCTTTCATTATTTGTGCCGTTTGAATTCGTAATTTTCATAATCGTAAAATTTCTCGTGGGAACGATATCCGCTTACCGCTACTACATTAATTTGTTTTAACGGGAGTGAAAAAATTTTATATTTGGTTGCAGGCGACAGTATCACCAATCCGTTCATAATTTCTATAAGTAATATTAATGCAATAATTATCATAAGATTTAAAACACAATAATCATGATTTACAATAACAAGTTTTGTGTGATAAGAAGATATTCCTCAAGTTTAAAGGCAAATTTTATCATTTAACAATTAAGCTGACCATGTTTTATGAGGCAAAGTGTTGATCCATCAAACAAGTTTATAGTCATAAGCTAATAGTGGCGGATATGAGAATGTTTCGTTAGATATACATTCTTACTAAAATGGATAAAGTCAGGAATGTAATGGTAAAAGATAAATTAAAGGTAATTAATATTATTGACAAATTAAGAGAGATAAAACTTAGGTGGTTTGAACATATTAAAAGGAGACACCTAGATGCCCCAATAAGAAAATACGAGAAGATCGTACTTATAGATTTTAAGTGAAAATTAGGAAGACCTAAGAAAAATTATAGGAAGATGATCAAGAATGATTTGCTAATGTTAAAAATTACTGAGAACATGAACCATAATAAAAAATTTTGGCATGTTAAGGTTCAGGCAGTGATACGGATTCCGTTCCGTACCGGACAGTTACTGGAATCGGTACGGCCAAAGAGGTACCAGTGATGAATTCCGATCGGTACCGGCCGGTACCACTAGTACCGAAAATTTCGGGACCATTCCGTAAAAAAAAGGCAGGGACTATTTTGCAAAAAACTTAGGGTGTGTTTGTTTTCATTTTTTCTGTTTTTAGTTGTGGTTTTTATTAAAAATAAAACGTCAGGTTAAAACATGTTTGGTACTTGTTGTTGCGTTGCCGTGTTTTAAAAATAAAAA
>JANVCL010000213.1:8055328-8073944 GCA_026546855.1 Erythroxylum incrassatum | reverse complement strand
ACGTAGAGGGGTTAATCCTAATTGCTACTTGTGGTTACCAAAATTGAACGTCAGATTTTGTTAACCTAGCAGTTGAACCAATTAATTCCTAGTTACGTACCTAGAAACTAACGAATTCAATTAAAAAGACAGATCTGAAAATATCCAATGTTCATCAATAATCATAAAAAGTATCCAGAAAATCTCACCATAAAAACATGTAACATGGATCCCTCAACCAAGATAAGAAAATTAGTTAATCATAATTGAATTGAAAGCAAAGAAATTAACAAAGGGAATTGTCTCCATAACTAGTCTTTAATGAAAATAATGAAAAATCCCTAATTGAACTATGAAGAAAACGTTAAACAAGAATGAAAGAAAAGTGCAGCAGCCAAAAGACCTAACCTAAACCTAAACCTACGATAGCCTTCTAATGCCCTAGAATCCCATTATATAAGATGTGGCAGTCAACGTTAGCTTCCTTCTCCAATTGAATCTCTTCATAATCTTGATTAGATTTTATCCCAATTAGATAATCTTCTAATTTAGGTGGGAAACTTCTTGAAAAGGACTCCAGAAGATCTTGGGCGATTGAGTTCTAATTGGAGACAAATTCTGGAAATCTGCAGATTTAAAATTTCGTCCTTAGGCGTGCCCACGCCTAATCTTTGAATTTCGGTCAATCTGGAAATTTCGAATTTCTTGCCTTCTTTTGCATCTTTTTGGTCCTTTTTCATCCTTAGAGTGTTGAAAACCATCTGTAAATAATTATAGAACAATTTCATTAAATTCGGATAATAATTTCAACACCTTAACAATAATTACGTCCAAAATATGTGCAATTAAATTGACTTATCAGATGGATTGCTCAGTGTATTCACACTCCTTCTCTCAGTGTTTTGGTTAATGGTATTCCGACTAAGCCTTTTAGGATCCACAGAGGGATCCGGCAAGGAGATCCTCTGTCCCCTTATCTGTTCACGCTTGCTATGGAAGGCTTGTCTAGGCTCTTGAGTAAATTGACACAATACAACGGGCTTTTTCAATACCATCATCGATGTCGGGAGCTGCGGTTATCTCATCTACTATATGCAGATGATGTGATTTTTCTTTGTCAGGCTGATTCTCAGGTGATTAGTCGGATGTTAAACTTGATGGGCACCTTCTCCCGGTGGTCGGGCATATGCATGAATGTCCAGAAGAGTGGCATTTATGTGTCTGCCGACGTTGATAATCGCGAGCAGCTCAGTAGTTTGGCGGGGCTGCCTCTTCAATCCCATCCGTTCAAGTATCTAGGAGTGCCGATTACTTTGGTAAACCTAAATATTTGGATTTTGTTCCTTTGTTAGAAAAATTGAGACATCACATCAACGCTTGGCAGCATCAATTTCTTTCTTTTGCTATGAGGGTTACCTTAATAGTTGCAGTATTGAACAACATGCATATTCATTGGGCGGCTCATGTTTGTATTTCGAAACGTGTTGTTAAAGAAATGGATCGCATTTTGAAAGCCTTCCTTTGGACGGGTAAAAATGGCAATTGTCAAGGAGCGAAAGTCAGGTGGAGTGATGTTGTGGTACCTAAAAAACAAAGGAGCTTGGGCATAATTTCTGCTGCCCAGATGCAGCGAGTGATGATGCTGAAACGTATTTGGCGATTATTTGCGGATCGGGAGGCCATATGGGTGAAATGGGTGCAGACCTATCGTCTCCGTGGACAGAGTTTCTGGCAAATTCAACCGCGGACTGAACATTCATGGATGTTTAAAAGTCTATTACAGTTTCGTGAGTTGATCTATCCTTTCATTACTTAGTAGATTGGGCATGGTGAAGGGGTAAGCTTCTGGTATGATAATTGGCATAGGTTCAGCCCGTTATGGTTGAGAAATGACTTGTCTGGATTTAGGAATCTATTTCCCAAAGAAGCGTCAGTTGCATGGGTGGTTCGGTGGAGGGAGCAAATGCAAAACTATCGGTTCGGCCATATCCTCGATCATTACCTGGATGGGGTTGTGATCTCGTCGGTTCAGGATAAACAGCTGTGGTCAATTCATCAGGGGGTTTTCTCCACCAAGTCAGTTCATGCCATTGGTCGAGTGAGTCTGGCGGAGGTCGGGTGGGATGAGGTGATTTGGCATCAAGTTCTCTATCCTAGAGCAGCATTTATAGTGTGGCTGACGATTAAGAATAGGTTGCGTACGAAAGATAGGTGGTTTGGTAGCTTTGACCCGTTGTGTGTGCTTTGCAATCAACTTGCTGAATGTAGGGATCATTTGTTTTTTAAATGTGTTTATTCCAAAGCGATTTGGAGTCGAATTGTTAATTTGCTTGGTTTGTTTCTGGCCTCTTATGAATGGAGTGTGGTTTTGGATCTTATAACTAGGGAAACTAGAGCTGGACGGACAGACGGCCTCATTATCCAGACGTCGTTTCAGCTGGTGGTTTACCATTTATGGAGGAGAGGAATCGTCGAATTTATGAGCAACAGGTGAGGCCGAAGTATGAACTGGCGGATTTCATTGTTAATGTGATTAGGGAGGTGCTTATTGCAGCTAGGACACAAGTAAGCATGAGCTTGGATATGCGTAGGCGTTGGAATGTGTAAAGGGTGGGGTTGCTTATGGGTGGTGTTTGGATGAGGTCATTCAGGAATGCCTCTATTTGTGACTGTTTTCAATTTCTTCCCCTATATTAGGGTTGTACATTGTAGTTAATTTGTTTCGTTTTGAGTAATATATCTTCTTTAAAATTAAAAAAAACTAATAAAGAGAGAACATTTGAGAGTGTGGTTCAAAATTGCAAACATTATGTAACCGTTAGATGAAATGGACGAACGGGACGGATTGCGTGGTCGTCCATCCCGTTCGCCCATAGTATATATACTTAAAGAAAGGATCTGTCAGTCAATCCTCTTTCAATCTGCACATGTTTACGTGATCTGTTGAATTCAACTTTTTTCTTTCTTTTAGCTTTTTTCTTGCAATGCTATCCAACATCATTACTTTCTAACACAGTTTCCAACTTACTTTCACATTTCAATTCAGGACTATCCTGAAATGGAACTTCTTGCTCATGTTTATTAGCGGTGAATTGTGAAGATTCCTTTCTTCTTCTACCGTGTGTTGGGAGTCTAGCTGAAGTCACGAGAATATGCCTTTATTGGTTGTAATTGAGACACTTCAGATATTTTAATTACAAAATTAAAAAAAGGAATATTAGGTTTCACCAAAAATCAGTAAGTGGCACTAAAGAAAAAAATACATTATTAATTAAAAATATCAAAATACGTAGATTGTGATGAATTTTATGTTATTTTGAGTTTGCTTTGACTAACTGGTAAATTTTTTTGAAACTTATGATATAATTAATGAAATATGTATTCTTAACAAATCTTTAACAATAAAAATATCATATTTATTTAAAAATAAAGAAAAATATCATATTTAAAACCTTAAAATTTTTAATTTTCATTAAATAAATTGTAAAATTATAACTAAATTAAATCTTTGAAATTATGTGTGAAAAAATTACTAAAAGATTAAAAAATTGCTTTAGGGCATTTAGTCAAAAGGCCTTAAACGCACTCTCATATAATTTTTTATTAATTAAACTAAATCTCTTATAATTTGTTGTGTAATTTCAATATATTGGGCTTGAAATTGCTTACGAGTTTCTTAACTTCATCGTTAACTCTAATCACCAACATCATCTCTTTCGGTTAACCCAGCTGAGTCAGAGAAGCAAAACTCCACCACTCAGACCAAGACAAAACACTGAAAACAGTACTCTGCTTTTTAGAAATTTAGCAGCTTTTAACGATGTGAGAACCAATTTCCTTACAAGCTGTTGTAGTGGGTAAACACTTGAAATATTAGTTGAGAACGTAGACATGGGTATTTCCGTATTTGTCGAGCTGCGAGGATGTTTCATATTATTCTTTCTCTGCAACTTTCGTCCAACACTTTGCGTGTGGTTAAGCAAAAGGGATAGTTGAGGGTGAGGGCATTAGGCTTTGCTTGTTGTTGAATGCGAATTGGATGCTTCCGATCCTTTTTAAGTGATGAACGAAATGGATTAACGACTTTCATTTTATTCTTTCTCTCGCAACTTTCATTCGACACATTGCGTTTAGCTAAGAGAGAGGGATAGTTGAGGGCATTAAGAATTAAGCTTTGCTCTTCTTGCTTTCTTTTTACGTTATCTCACAGCTTTCATCGAACACTTTGCTTGTTGTTGAAAGCAATTGGATGCTTCCGTGCGTATGGATTTTCATCAACACTTTGCTTACTGTTGAATGAAATGGTAAACAGAATTGGATGCTTCTGTAACTCAGAAGAATCTTTGAATGACAAGAAATCAACTATGATGATTGAGATGATAAAAGCAGAAAAAGATGTGATCTTTACGGGCATGTATCAAGAAATGGTGTCTCTTCCGCTTTAAGCAAGGACTCCAAGTGTCCAAAGAAAAAGGAAGCCCTCTGGGCATTTCCGTTGGCATCTTCCCTAACTTTCCCCAGAAAGCGAGAGAGATTGAAAGAAAATTAACAGTGAAGAAGAATTTTAGTTTTTGCTGCTCCTAATCATCTTCCGTCCCAAAGCTTCTGCAGAACGGAAACCTTAAGAGGCAAAAAATAGAAAACTGAATTGTGATAGCTCTGATTGTCTGTGTGTATATTTATCTTCAAGTCCTTGCAACCGAATTACTGATCAATGGTTCAATGGCTATCTCTATAATAAGGTCCATGTACAGATGGTAGAAGGGATCAACTTTTGCGATTCAATGATCAGGCTTTACTAGATGGAGGTCATCTTTATGAACAATTTTATTCTTGAATAATATTTATTTATATTTTATATAATATTTAACTATTCTGCAAATCTATAAGATGTTTCTTTACGAATATAAAAATATTATAATTTCAACTTTTAAATAAGAAGTTAAGAATCTAATTTTGAGTCATTGAATCACTAAATATTACGGAAATTTTGTTTCGAAGTGTGTGTACATGTTCCATCACAAAGGATTAATTATGCTATATTCTTTTATAATTTTTTTACTTCTTTGGAATATTATTTAATTATTTTGTAACTTTTTTTATTATAGTTTATATTCATATATCTGAAATAATGTTGTGCTAAGACTTAAAAGTTTTAATAAGAATAAATGATATGATAATTGAATTTTTAAAATATAAAAATATCAAATCACCAAAATTTTGATAAATTTAAGTCTCTAAAAGTAAGTTAAGTACAAATGTTTCTTCAAATATGTCATCTAAACATATGAAAAATAACGAATAATGGTATCACTTTAAGAAATGATATTAGAGTTAATACAAGCTATGTTTTTTACAAATAGTAATTAAGTTCAAATTTGACTAAATTCAATTTGACCGATCAAAATTATATTTTTTTAATTTTCAAGTTTCAATTTGAAATCTAAAAGTTAAAAGAAAATAATGTCATTTTGAGTAAAACAATGTCACTTTTATTTTTTATTTTTTAAAAATAAAAAATTAAACCAAACCAAACTTCGTCCGATCAGACTCAAACTCAATTGAGTACTTCATACTTAATTAAAAATAAAAAAGTAAACCAAACCAAACTTCGTCCGATCAGACTCAAACTCAATTGAGTACTCCATACTTAATTAGACTTCAAAATAACCTCCGATTCAAGAGTTTTTTTGACCTAAACTCAATTGAAAGACTTGACATGCTCAGCCCGACCCGTTACCAAGCTTAATGCTTTCAACCATCAACTATTCCTTACTTAGGAATTGAATTAGACACTAGCACTATTTCTGTATTTTTCAAGTAAATGTCCATTTCATTAAATTGGAAAGGAAAGAAATAGAGAAGATGAGAGAGATACAGAAAATGAAATAAGGGCTTCAAAATTTCTATCAATTGCAGTAATGCACTGATCATTTCATAAGATAAAAGTGGCACAAAACCTTCTTGTGAAATATAAAAAGGCCAATCATCATTCGTATTTTCTTTTCCTTTTCTTCTTTTTTGCATGCATCTGTTGAAGAGACCATACTCTTGTTTCAATTACTCTGAAACCTTTCAGTTCTCCTATTTCAGCTGTCTTTTTTTGGTTTTTTGTGGTCACAAAGTATACCTATCCAGAGCCTCCGACATATATTTCTCTGCTTATGTTTTTCTTTTCTATTTGTCTTTCTTCCCACCTGATAGGATTCGTTGGATTTGAAGGCCTCTACTGAAAGCTTGGTTGAAGAGCAGTCTGGTTTGGAACTCAGAGATAATAGGGAACCAGGCCAAAACTGCCACTGGTGCAAAGATGATCAGACCCATCATGTACTCGTACCCTCTGGCTAGAGCTTTCACGGAACTCCACATTTTCATACCTTTTACTATAGGTCTGCAAGCTTGTGGTATCTGATGATTATAACACCATACATGTGTTTGTTATGTTACAAATTGAAGAACTAAGTCCCTATTTTTTTCATCATATTTTTTTGCAAAGTTTAAGATTCCAATTCAACATCAGAGGGAGAAAAAAATTAGAGATTTTGATTTAAATAATAGTGTTCATATACCTGCAGAATTGCCCAACCAGTTGGGAAAAAGGCCAGAATGAACTGAAAGATGTCTCCGACGGTGAGATTGAGGGTAGTAAATAGAATGACAAGTGTCCCCACGACAAAGAACAGGAGCAATTTAATAAATCTGAACAACAGCTGAAAATCCGCACTTAACTTCTTCCAACCCATGGAAACTATCTGCAGTTATATGTAAATATATAAGCGCTTGTCAGAAAACCATTAATGGAAATAACTCTTGAAATCGAACCTCAGCAGTAGCATGCATTTCATACAAACATATACGTACAAAATCCATGCAAACAAACACCATATAGAACCATATATATATGTGAAGGAGCAGCGAAAGTTTAACAAAAAACCATTACCTTCAGCCATTGCCTTCAGATCCAGATGTCTCTGTGAAGTCTGAGTTTCTATCCTCTTCCTTAGCACAATTGATGGTGTAAAACGATGCTTAGCGAGAATAGGAACCAAATAAAACCAACGTTTAGCTTTTAAACAACACTTCCATACCCTACTGTCCATCACAGAGGAGGAAGGTTGATGAAGTGGGCGACAAAACATTGCGGAAGTTACGGGACATGATTAAGGGACCATATATGATTAAAAGGACCATATACAGGTAGGTAAGGTTTGACCGAAATCCTTACAACTCTGTTTTTATGTAACGTTATTCTTTTCCAAGTTTAATAACTAACCTTTAAGATGACCTTCAGAGCAACAATGACAAGCCAGGATATACCATAGACCTGAAATAACAAAGAAATGTGGAGTCTTGTAATGCAGAATAATCAACATTCTCATATTCATATATTTTCTGGGACTCAATTAATTTAGTTAATATACAAGAACATGATTATGACTCATATTAACATAATCATTATGATTCATATTAACCAACTTATTCTTATATAATACAAGTTATTTATTGGTGGAAGTAATTCATTAATTATGATAGTTACTAAATAACTAATAAAATCATGATTGTCAAGTTCTTCTTTATATTGTCTAAATCATCTAATGTAATCCATCATTATTTGTTCTTTTCTTTTTCTTATTTTATCATTGGAAAAACAAAATTTGTAGGAACCATAACATTCCCCAGGAATGGCATTGACATTTTAACACACTAAAGATATTGCTGACAAGTAAAAAACCATATACTTACAATGATGCTCCGGCTTTTGCCAAAATCGCTTTCCTTGGTGACCTTTAGGTGATAAACCATCCCGTATCGAAAGATAAAGAAACGAAATGAAAGAATAATCTCCCTAGAACGTCCTACAAAGCCAGTGTATTGCAAGTGCTCCATTTCCTCTTCCCACCATGACTTCCAGCTCTTGTTTGCTTGTAAACCTATACCACCACTGCTGTTAATCCATTTGGCCCAATCATCCCAATCATCCACAATCTTCTGCCACTCAAATCCTGATGGGTTAAAGATAAAAGGAGCAAACAACCAAGAAACCACCAAGAACCACATAGAGAATATGAGAAGTATATAGGATGTTGAATTAGCAGCTGCTTTCCCATATACCAAATAACAAGCAATATCATCATGACCTTTAACCCTTTCACAAAGTGGCTCCTTGCTGGTGTTATCTATCTATCATTAAAGAACTAAAGACTATATTAATGAACTTGACTAATAAAGAACAGAAAGAAATCGTAGTGAGAAGATTACTTTAGGAAGAATCGTAGTGACAAGATTACTTTAGGAGAGCAGAGAAAACAAGGAAGAATAGAGTAGATGAAAAACTCAGTGGTGTATTGAGTTTTATTGACTATATTGATCTGTACAACTTCTGTGAATACAAGCATTTATAACTTCTAAATCTCCTAACTGTCATTTAACAAAAAGACTGACACAACTAACTTTCTTGAATCTCTTAATACTGATTCGATACATTACTTGTATGCTAAGAAATCAGCTAAACTACTCTTCTGGATTTCTGAGGCATTTCTTTTACATACTTCTCCTTGGATCAAAAATTCAGCTTCTTAACACCTACCATCTTCCTCAACTGTTCAAACCGAGAAACATACATATATATATATATAACAAATCAAACTTAGTTTTCGGTATTGATATACTCAAGCTTCAGCTCCCCTTCTCCTTGTACATCCCTCAGAAGAAGAAAGAGCACTTGGAAACTCACAAGAATTGCATGCAATTTTCAGTGCTGTTGATGAAGGATGCTTCTCAATAATATAAGCCTATGAATTGGCTGAAGAAGCATGGGATATGTTACAGACTATTCATGAAGGGTCCAATTATGTGATAACGTTAAAACTACAGATGTTAACTGTGAGATTTGAAGAATTGAAGTGGATAAAAATAAGACTATTGAAGACTTTCATGAAAGATTGCGAGATATAGCGAATTAGGCATGAAGTAAAAAGGGGGGTTAGCTTTAATTCACGGCAATTTAGAAAAGAATGACAAAATCAAAAATCAACGAAAGTAATTGGGTCTGAAAATTTAATAGAAAAACCTTAGTTTCGGGTCACCGGTGTTATTACTCTAAAATGGATCCTTGATATAAAATTCAGTTCATTAAAAAACATTCATTGGGTGATGTTTTCTTTTAAGTGTAAATGAATAGAAATATGTATTCTAAACATTCTTATCAATCAACATTAGATACGATCTTAAGTTCAATTGAGTAATAACTTTAAGAACTAAGAAACTAATGAATACGACAATACATGTATGACATGCATTTAATCAAGATGAGTTTCTTCTTAGAATTTACAACTCTAATGTAAAAATGGTAATCCTAATTGCCACTTCTGATTAGCAAAAGTGAACGTCATATTTCACTAATCTGGCTATTAAACGAATCATGTCTTAGTTGCGCACTTAGAAATCAACCAATTCAATTATAAAAAGCAATTCAGAAGGCACTCAATATTCATTAACAAAACAAACTTTATTGGAACATCTCATACATAATAGATGATAACATGGTTTCCCTCAACCATGAAAAGGGATTTAGCTACTCATAACAAAAGTGAAAATTAACAAAGAAATAGCCAAATGTAAAGTCTCCGTCCCTGGCCTTTCCTAGAAATTCAAAAACTCATAGAGAAATACTGCAAAAAATGAAAGACCTAACTATGGATGTCGAAAAGCAAGAAGAAAAGATGTATAAATGTAAAAACTATCCCCTAAAAGTGGTCTGCGTGAACAGTAATGGAAATTCCCTTTTATCTCCTTCGATCTCCTCCTTTTTCTCCATCATCTTTTGCAGATAATCTTCCCCCATATTCAGGTGGTGTATCCCCATCAATAAGGATGCAATCTAATTCTCAAGATCATAAAAATCTTAAGTGAATCGGATTTGCATTTAAAAATAGATCTTACAGATAATTTTTCTCTATGCACGTGCCCACACTTAGTCACTGAATTTGCTACCAATATGAAATTTTTGGATTATCTTTGTTTCCTTTGCATCTTTTTGATTTAATTTCATCTCTTAAGTCTTGAAAATCATCTAAGAACAATTAAGAAACAATTCTATCAATTTTGAATAATGATTTCAACACATTAAAGAGATTTATATACAAAATAAGCACAAAATGACAACTTAACAAATTCCCCCACACCAAACCTTTGCTCGCCCTCGAGCAAACATGTCAAGCCACTACACTCTATCAATTCATCCTTCATGAGATTAAGTGCACACATTCTGTTAACTTGGGCCTGTAAGACTTAGGTTGCAACATACATTATAATCACTTTTCACCAATACAAATAAATAAAGTCAAAATAAGACATCTTTGTTCAAAGGGCGAGTATGAAACCAAAGTGAATTCTTCTCACAAATTTCTCTCTTATACTCAAGTGTTTAAGGTTAAAGTGTTTCTCTCAGATCCTCCTCTAACAGATTGCATTATTATAGGCTTGCAAATTCACCAGTTATCATTCATTCGAATTACATGAGCTTATAGATAATAAAGACTTTATTATGGGTTGTAATGGGGCTAGATTCAAAGGTGAAAAAAATGGAAAAGCGTTAATCACAAGCATTCATAAATTACTTAGCTTTGGAGGTTCAACTTGATCCAAACAAAATCACAGCTATTCAAGCTTGGCCTACTCTGCATAACCTCAAATCATTGCGAGGTTTTCTTGGATTATCGAGGTATTATTGAAAATTTGTTCAAGGTTATGCTTCTATTGCTAATCCCTTAACCAATCTACTCAAAAAGGATAGCTTCGAATGGTCTACTGAAGGCCCAAACCTCATTTGAACCCCTCAAAATAGCCCTCACAAACACTCCCATTTTAGCTCTCCAAAACTTTTCCTTACCTTTTCAAATTTGCACTGATGCTTCGGGCTCAGGCACTGGAGCTATTCTCACACAATCAGACCACCCAATTGCTTATTTCAGCAAGAAACTCCCTCCTAAACATACTAGATCTTCTACATATGTGAGAGAACTCTATGTTGTGACACAAGTAGTGGCAAAATGGAGACCATACCTACTTGGACATCACTTTTTTATCATTACTGATCACTACAGCCTCAAAGACATCCTATCTCAACAAATACATACCCCAGAACAACAAAAATACATCATTGAGCTCATTGGCTATGACTTTGATAGCTCTTATCAACTTGACAAAACAAATATAGTAGTTGATGCCTTATCCCGTAAATTTTAGGACCTTAGTCTAACTCAATCACACCTTATTCACTTGTTTTATTTTACCATTCCAATCACTACGCTCTTAAATGACTTAAAACTAGAAATCCAAACTGATCCATATTATACAAACCTTTTATCCAACTCACAAACCTCAGCCACAAATTCTCCTTTACACTTCACAGATGGTTTCCTATATAAAAACAATCACCTTTACCTTAGCCCCACTTCTCCCTTAAAAACAAAAGTGATTTTTGAATTCCATAATACTCCTCTAACAGGTCATGCAAGGATTCGAAAGACTTTGCATAAGATTGTCTCTACTTTTTATTAGGAATACATGGCTCGGGATGTCAAAACTTACGTTACAGATTGTCATACTTGCCAACGAGCTATATATGCTACAACAAAACCAGCGGGAACATTACAACTACTACCCATTCCCTCTAATGTTTGGGAAGACATTTCTATGGATTTCATTACAGGCCTTCCTCTTTCTAATGGCTTCATAGTGATACTTGTTGTAGTTGACCGACTTTCGAAGTATGGCCATTTTAGAGCCTTAAAGACAGGGTTTACAGCTAATACCATTGCTACATTATTTGCAAATATGGTGGTTAAACACCATTCATTCCTAAGTCTATAGTTTCATATCACAACCCTATTTTTCTTAGCAAATTCTAGCATTATTTGTTCCATTTCACCGGCACGTCTCTCTGTATGTCTAGCTCCTATCATTCGTAGTCCGATGGGAAAATTGACATTCTCAATCGATGTTTAGAGCAACATCTTCATTGTTTTGTCATGGATCAACCCACAACATGGTTCAAGTATTTGATTTGGGTAGAGTTATCATATAACACATCTGTTCACTCTTCCATCAGTATAACACCATTTGAGGCTGTTTTTGGCAAATCTCCACCCACCTTACCAACATACACACCAGGTTCCTCTTTTGTTCAAGCTGCTAACTCACTTCTTACTGATAAGTCAATTAAATTGCATTTACGTTGGACTTTATTTTGGTTGATTTATGAAATTTGTGTTCGTAAATTAATAGAATTATTTGTTGAATATTCATAGGTGGTTGTCAATACCAAAAAGAAGAAAAATGATCAAAAAGAGGAAAAAAATGAAAGGAAATTCGAAAATTTCAGTCTGGCTGAAATTCAAAGACTAGGCATGGGCACGCCTAAGGACAGAATCCCAAATCTACAGATTGTCCAGATTTTGTTTCCAATTAGAACACAAACGTCTAAGATCTGCTGGACTTCTTTTCAAGATATCTTCTACCGAAATTGAAATACTACCTAATCTAGAGGAAATCAAAAGAAGATAATAGAGAGATTCAATTAAAAGAGGAAGCTTGGTGATTGCCGCACATTATATACATGTATTAAGGGAGAACATTAGATTAGGTTTTATCGTAGAATAGGTTTAGAATAGGATTTATTTTTTCCTTTGGCTATCGCATATTCTCATCTACTAGGCTGCCGCAACCCTGTTTCTTGATTTTTTTCTGCATTATTCACATAATCTTGCGCATATTCTGTTTTGTTGGTGAGGCTGCCGCACCTGTTGTTCTACACCTGTCCGCGTTTCTGAAATCTTCCAGCAGTGATCATCGCATATCATTCTCTTGGCTGCCGCGCCTGGTCCACGTCTCTAAGTCCTCCAGTAGCATCATCATTTTCTTTTCCTTTTTATAGGCTGCCGCATCCTTGGATTTTCCTCTTGATTCTTCATTATTCAACGTCTATCGCAAATTTCTCCTTGCTGCCGCAAATTGACTCTTCTCTATTCACGTTGTTAAAGTCCTCCTCAGCATCATCGACTCATTCTCCTTGGCTACTGCAATTTCATTTAATTATCTTTTATGGTTTAATTTTTCTGCACATTCCAATTAGTTTATTCGTAGGTTCAGGGGATTTGGTTGATTTAATTTTATGTTTTCTTGTTTTCAATTTCTGCAAATTTCAATTAGGAATTTTTATTAGTTTTAATAAAGACCAGTTATGGTGATTGTTGTTTTTATTATCACCAAATCATCATAAGGTTGGCCACTTGGAAGTGAGGTTTTACCTAAATTTTAATTTTGTTCCTTAGGCTATAAGTGATAATTATATATTTGCAAAGATCCTTACGTAAACTCTAAATTCATTATAGAGCAAAGCTCACTCAAAGAAATAAATGTTCAAAAGTAACAAATGATTGATAGTTAAGAAAAAAAATTGCCTACCAGGTTTAAGTTCCACCCATTACAACAAAAGCACACTTTAAATACTTGCAAAAAATTCACAGTATTAAGCAAACAAGGTATTGTGTCTCTATACATTAATTAGGCTCCCTAAATGCATAACAATTCCTAAATACATTCTAAATGATTATAATCATACGACCATATGCTTGAACTGAGAAATGAAAAGAAACTAACAATAAAAAGATAATAAAATACATGATTATGTTGTGAACCTAAGGCTAAATACAGAGAATGACCTATAAAGAGTATACATCCACATTCAAAGAAAATCAAAGGCACACATAGAACCAAATTCCCCCCATACTTAGCATAACATTATCCTCAATGTTTTGGAAAAGACAGTGAGTGAAAGTGGAAGTGGTGCAGTTGGGAGGTGAAAGATTTTGCCTCTATATCAATTTTAGTGCTTTGGGTGGGAATTAAAGGGATGACTAGCCTTTTAAGGTAGGTGATGGTGGTTATATTGATTCATAATCTAGTGACCTATCTAGAGAACTACCTGTTGAAGATTAGAAATTTAGGTGTGAACAGCTTCTTGATAAAGAAGTAAAGCCTCATTCCATTTTTGGTCCAATGTAGCTTTATTTGCATTAAGCTAATTTCAAGCCAAGGCTACCCTTTTAATAGTAGGATAATCTAGTTCAATAGGCTAGTTCAGGATCTATTGAAGCTGCTTTTGTAGTTGTTACACATTTGTTTCTTGTCTTTCAACTTCCACTAAAATACCCTTTTTTCTCATTCTCAACTATCTAGCTTTTCTCGCTTCTTCTCTATGTAATATTAGAGCACATGATATGAGTGCCTCTATAAAGTGTTTTCTATGAGGATCGTCATGAAAAGACACCCCATCAGTTGCCATTAACTCAGTAACTTTGGGAAGATCATATTCTTCTTTAGATTTTTGATAATCTTACATAAGCTTTCATTTGTTATCTTGCCAACATTAATAGGCAAATTGTGCTTGATTTTGTAAAGTAACTTGGCAAGCTAAACATTAACTTCATTTGGATGAGTTGATGAAAAAAGAGAGGCATTGATAAAGTCATTCCAAGCTTTAAGTTCAATAGGGAGTTTATTTTCTAGAAAGTTGATGGGCTGACAATTACTCTCCTTCTAAGGAACTTCCTTTGCACATAGGTCTTAAGATGATTGACAGGGAATAAGATCAAGCCATGCTTGGTTTAATCCAGCATAAGTAATTCCCAAGTGTTTGTTGATTCTTTCTATCGAAATATTGATCGATTTGCCTTATTCTTAACTATTTCTTACTTTCCTAATTGGCAAGAGAAATTGGGATAGAATTCCTTTCCTAATATGAGGGAAGCAAAGTTTAGATAGTTCCACCACCTTTTCCAATTGTAGGCTTTGACTAATGTTACAATGTTAGTATTCTTTGGATCTTTGAAATCAAAGCCCCTTTAACGGTTGCACTTCATCTAAGGTACTATTTTCAAAACTTCTCAGGTTCGCTAGAAACAAAATGTAAGGGTTGTTCTTAAGGAGGAAGAAAGTGGATGTTCTCTTTCTCTTTTCTTGAGCAATCTGTTGTTTATGAGTTTTATCATTTACCATTTTTCCTAGGATAGGGAGGATTGAAAACAAAATGAAGAATTAGAGAGATTGAAGATAAAATAGAGTGGATAACTTATGGAGAAATATAATTAATAAAGCATAATTCATCAAGTCAAAATGCACATTAATACTCTTTTCAGACGCATCACGCAATTCTAGACATGATAATTACACGCTTTTGAATTGAATGTATGCATAAAGGATCGTGCTAAGCAAGCAACTATATGAAAGTGTAATGTTTAACCAATCTTTTACCTTATCTCTCAATGAAAATGGAAACAGGGTGAGACAAATTTCATCTAATGTTACACTGTCAATTCTTATGGTGTCACACAACTCCTAAAAATTTATTGAATGATCATTTGGATCTTCAAATGGGGCTCCTCTAAATTGGTTCATTCACACCAAAATAATTAAACTTGTAGAAAATTAAAATGTCTTGCATTCACCATTGGCCTCTGAATTATATGATAATTCACTACCACCATTAGTTGATAATAGACTCTGATTGACTTTTGATAATGTTGTTCTTTGTAAGCTTCCTTTTTACCATTAATATTGATTCTTCTTTCACCTTCTCTAGTATTTCATATTCTTACTTCCTCCTCATGATTTTATTATCACCTTTATTGCTTAATTCTTTCTTGCTCAACTATTCTCATTACTTATGTTTGGTTATCCATCTAATTCACTTAATTGTTCTTTCAAGCTCTAAATCAAATAGTATATCTTGTCCTCTTATTATTCTAGTCATACACTAGCTCACACATAAGCTGCACACAAAGATAAAGAAAACGCAAGCACAAATAAAAAGATAAATTATAAAGTTAGTGAAAGAGGAAGATGTTTTCAAGAATGAAGTGGATTATGAGACATTAGTAACATTATATCATATACAAATTTATAACTTTAAAGCTAACAAACTTTTCTTAAAAAATCTCTAATTAATACTAAAGGATCCTATACGAAATAGAATCCTTTTATTGGCAACTTACAACTATCTTATTTATTCCAAAATAATAGGCATATAACAATGACCAAGTAAAACTAAAGGTCAAACAACCTAAGTAAGATGAACTAACTTGTAACAAAACCTATTTAAGGTGGTAGTGTTGAAAATAACCAAAGAACTTGATAAAATGTCTTCTCTCCTTTTCTTGAATTTGAGAGTTGAACTAGACTAAACTAACTCGAATGAATCAGAATTAATACAAAAGAAATGACATCGTTTTAGTTATACTTAACAAAACGACGGTTGAATTAACTAGATATTTTGATCGAACTTGAACTTGAAAAATCACCCAATCTAACTTGAGCTTGTTCCAATAAATGATAACATTTTAGTTATACCGAACAAATTAACATCTTTTTTATCATACTTTATTCTATTAAATACAACTGAAATAATATTATTTTGTTAATCAATCAAGTTTTAGAATGTTTGTACATGATCGAATCAAAATTTCAAAGCAAAAAATTGAACTAAACTAGATTATGTCCATTGTCAATCTCTTTTTAAGACCACCAAGTGTTATCTTTCAAACCTCAAAAAATGAGGAGACATTGTTTATTTGAATAAGAAATTATTCACTTTATATAATATAGATGATCGATATTCTTGTAGTGTTGGGACCCAATCTCAGAACCGGACCCCAACCGGAAAAACAAAAATACGAAAACGAAAACGAAAGAATCCGAAACGGAAACATAAGGCGAAAACATAACGAAAATGAATCGAATACGAATTTAATCGGATCAAAGGCGAATCGCATCAAGTCAAAAAGGCGTACGAATCAATTCAAAGCAAACAAATGGTTCAATCGAACTGAATCAAATTTCCGACATCCTAGAATCGCAAAAACTTAGTAAAACCAAAATAGCGTTGGAAACCTTAAGACTAAACCAATCCGAAACCGATATAATTTTTTTCATATTATCCATTCCTTTTCTCTTTATTCAATCTTATACAAATGAAAACAAAAATAATTTCCCCATTTGGAAACTTATCCTCAACCAAAAACTCAATTCCAAAAGTTCTTCTAATACATTCATACATATCCCATAATTCATCTATTAACCAAAATCTTATTTGTCCTTTTTTTCAAAAATTGGGCAGCATAACGGCTATATTTTAAAAAAACTCAAAAACTTGCAAATTGTTTTAAACTCACTTCTATATTCCAAACCAAAACTTCCAAACCAAAACACACAATTCATCGGACCTCCTGTCCGAAATCCAGCATAAACAAACACAATCCTATACCTAAAACACTTCAATAAGTCTCAATCACAAATTAGTATCATCGGGCCTTCCGTCCGAAATCCATATTATAATCAAACCCATTCATATTCATATGCAAATCACATTCATATCTCAAAACATACACAAATCCCATTCATATCTTAATTCAATATACAAAAATCATAATTCATACTCATCATGAAATAATGCTTACAAAACATTAATGGCCTTCCAAGCCATATTCAATACCAAAATCCAAAATTACATAAAATACTAGCTAAGCAAAATCGAACACAAGCCTTGACTTTCTTTCATCCGATCTCCTGCTCGAATACCTGGAGATGGGGATGAAAGGAGGTGAGCTAGACAGCTCGTGGATAACATATTTATAAGTAAAAAAATAAGAAAAAATCATCTTTTCAAAACTTTTGCCATTTTATAAAATTATCACAGATGAAAAAATCATCCAATGCTTAGTTCTCAAAATTTCTCAATTTTTTGAATCATTCATAAACAATTTCGAACATTTCACGATTGAAAAACTCAATTGTTTATTTCTCAAAATTATCACTTTTTCAAACTTCATGACTATTTCAAATCGTGTAAATCTCAATTTCTTTCAAATGTCGTGAACAATTTTCAAATCATGCAATGCGTCACACTAAGAAACAAAACAAAAGCACATAACACATCAGAATGGTTTGGGTCGGTTTAAAACGGAACGTACTGCACATTCCGGCATAGCGGTCCTATGTAGCCGTGAACAAAACGTACTACACCTTCCCGCATAGCGGTCTGATGTAATCGTGAACTTATGGGAGTCTGTAATCGGAGCTCCAATGCCACTAGCGGGCAGGCGAGAGAAGCCTTTAAAAAGAAGAGAAGTGTATTTGACTCAAACTTATGGGACCTAACCAAACCCACATAACACATAATACATACTTGAAAATCGGATTGTCCGAAGGGATATTTCGAAAGCTTGATTTTCATATCATGTCATATCAAACAAAATGCCATTCATAAATTTCCATAATTGCAAGAATTCACATAGCAATTATTCAGTCATTTACAACCAAGGATTCTCAAACATCAAAGTCAAATGAATGCATAATTTTCATAATTAGCAACTCATTCAAGCATAATGAAATCTAGAATTTTTTATCAATTTATTGAAATCATTTGAAACAATAAATTTAACCTTTGTAACAATTTTCATAATTTCATAATTTATCAAAACATTTTAAAACTTGTAACAATTTTTTTCTAAAACATTTGGAAACAAATAAAAATTCGATACTTTCTTTCTTAATTTTTCGAAAACATATACATGGCTTA
>JANVCL010000213.1:8042260-8055228 GCA_026546855.1 Erythroxylum incrassatum | reverse complement strand
ACATCCAAAAATTGCATACTTTATAGCGTTGGAAAGATTGAAAGACAAGCTATAACTTTCATGTAGACCACTTACTCCAATTCAGACCACATCAGTACAGCGATTGGTCTCAAAGCAGTACACACAAACTTACCCTTAATAGCATTTTTAAAAAATAAAGCAAAATAACCTTATCTTCGGAAGTTCATAACTTTCAATTCCGATATTAAAAAATATCATACTCTATGGCGACAAAAAGATTTCAACAGAAGCTAAAATTTTCATTAAGATCATTTTCTTAAAATCTGCCTAAATAAAAAGTCAACTCTCTCTACTCCAAAAAGTCAAACTGTCTTAATTCTCCTAAATTTAACACTTTCACTAATCATTTCCTTAAGGCACAATAATATCTATAACACAATTCATATACAAAAATACTCATTTAAAATTCATTTAATATCTCTAAATTTTTACTTAAAGGTCGGGGTCCAACATGTAGTTTATGTTTAAAATTACTTTTAAATGAATGATATGATTCAAAGAAAGACTCACATGATTAGGAATTATATTCTACAAATATGATAAGGTAGGTGGAGCTACCCATTATAGGTTATCATGACACGGTTGGACCACTAGACTCTCTTTGTCTAAACTCTAAACCCTATTTGGCAAAGTCAACTAATCAACTAATAAAGGAAACATGATTGGAACAATTACTTCAACTTGTGCATAATTGTATCACATAAAAATCTAAATAATCTTACATTCATTTGAAATTGTGATTTGTGAAACTTTTATCACTAAAGTTTAAATAAGCCCTCAAAAGAAAAAAAAAACCAACAATTTTTCTGTTCCTGAGTCTTTAGAAAGGCAGCCAATACTTGTTAAAGATACCTCTCCTTTCCCCCATATGATGTAGTTGTAGTACTATTCAATCCAAGGTCTTTCAATTTGGAGAAAAAGGAAAGAAACGGCACCACAAAAGGACAAGCATGAGAAGAAAATGGTTGGAAGCTTCCTGCTTCCTTCTCAATCACTAGCCCAACGTGTCGTTTTCATTAAGCATCGATTCATGTGCAAGAATGCGGGTACTAAGATCAACATTGGGACAAATGTACAATTTGTCGTTAAATAATCAGATAAAATTTCAATATCAAATGCTTTTTAATTTTGTATATTATTTAATTTTAAAAAATTCAAATCGAAATAAATTTAAAGCTTAATTATTTTCTTTTTAAAAGAAAATCATTCAATTAATAATTTTTATTGGAAAATGCTTGAAATTTGATTTACAATATAAAATATTCGATACTTTATATGTAAATAAATAATTTCATTTTAATACTAAAATTGTATTTAAAATAAAGGCCTATTAGATTTAGACTAACAAAAACATAATATTTTGTTATTTATTGAAAATTAGTTACTCCTTTATTTTTGTAGCTCTTTAGTTTCAGGATAGAATGAGATAGAAGAAGAGAATTTCATGTTACATTTTATTTCATCCTAAATAATAAAAAAAATCTTTAACGTATAGAGTTTAAGATAAAATGTAAAATAATAAATAATTTTTATTATATTATATTGTAAATTTCTTATTTTCCTATATTATATTATAAAATTTTCTTTTTATAAAAACAACAAAATTTTAATACTACAGTTATTTATATTTCTTTTAAAAAAACTTATTTACAGTCAAGAGAGCGCGAGAGTGCGACGGGTGCAAAACTGACGGTTGTACCCACCAGACTCCCCCTCTAGCCACTTCACCTTCTTGTCTTCTTCTTGTTCTTCCGATGTTTTGCTTTTCACTTTTTTCTTTCGCTCGCAACAATCTGAACTCCTTTGATAAATAAAATTAATAACAAAATCGATCTTCCAACCGTCCCTTGTTCTTCGTTCCTCCGCCGTCCTTGTTGGTTTTCTCCGACCGCGTATCATTTTCTCTCGTTCTCTTTCTGGTGATATAAAAATCAGTAATTTGTTTTGTTCAGTACATATCTCATCGTTCAATTCCCGAGGCTTCTACCAAGTCGCTTCTAGGGGTTTTGTTAGATTTGAGTCCCCCCAATCTTCTTGGTTTTGTTTGATCGATTGGCTATTTATGTTGATTATAACCTTTGGTCATAATCGAATTCTTGTGAGGTATTTTCTGTTTCTTTGGGATTCTGTGAAAAGGTATGTCTTGTGAGTTTGTGAGGTTTGGGCATTTGGTGTCCTACTTGCCATTGGACTGTAATTGTGTTTTTGTTCTCGTGTTGTAATAATTATCCACCATTATGACGCTTTTTTTTCTCTTCAGTTGGAGGTTTGATTGGTGGATGTAATAAAGCTGGAAATACCAACATGTATGTTTGCAAGTGCACTGGAATCAGTGTCATGAATTGTTTCTTCCATCTAGCTGAATGGCATCCTCTGGAATAGCAAACTTGTTTGGGGCTTAACCTCGTTCTTCCTTATCTCTCGATTCAGGTTCAAAATTACTATTTCTATTGAGAACTAAGATTTAAACTTTGAAGTGGGTTTGATTTTATATCTTCATGCACGTTTCGTTCAACTAATATTGTTTGCTTATAGTTTAAGTGAGGAATGCAACTATTAAGTATATCTGTTTATAAGGTTCTTTTGTATTGCAAACATAAGGGGTTGCCTTCTTTTCAGGATCCGGCAACCATTCAACTTTAGCTGCTGACAATTCTTATCAAGTACTTCAAGGGTCGAGCTTTTTGATGTTCAGTGGGGGCTACACATTTGCCCGGACAATGGGCTGTTGTAGCTGTTTTGGTTTCTTGAGAAAGTCCAAACAAAGAGCGAGGCCCATTTCTTTGAGTCATCACAATCTCTCCCAGGAATATTTGTTCGATGAAGAAATTGACGATGAGGATACTTCCTCGTATAATGGAGAAGTTAGCGACACAGCTTATGGGGATGATGGCAGGTTGCCAAATCATGTCAAACGCTCTGAAGAGATTTTAAGGTTTCGAGAGCAGAATGGAATGATTTGCAGACAGTTTCCTGTCAAAGAAACGCACATACTTATTCGCTCAGAGGTGATAACAGAAATTTATGTATTTATTTCTTTTATTATTATTATTATTATTTTGGAGGGGGAAGGGGGTGCTTTTTTGTTCTAGGCTATATTTTTGTAGCTGCGGTGCAAGATTAGTTATTCCCTTGTTTCCTATTGACCACTATTTTCTGTTTGGTGTGTACAAGTTATACTTGTGAAGTATTAGAATATGCTGCCTTTTCTGTTCTCAAATAATCTCTTTGTTATGCATGTTATTTGCCATAGTACCTGATTTATGCACCCATATAGTAGTACTTGCTTTAATGGTTATATATACCTAGTAACAATAATATTTCTTCTGAAAATGCCTTTTCAGGATGACAATGGAAATAAAATGATCAATGAATATGTTCGTGAGTCCAAGATTGGTGTTGGAAGCTACGGAAAAGTGGTAAGCATATTCTGGTTAATGTTTTCTGACATAATTAGTTGGAAGAAATAACTTCTTTAGCTTTTTTATTTTTCTTGCAAAACAGGTCTTATATCGAAGTAGTTTAGATGGAAAGCATTACGCCATTAAGGTAATCTTTTTGAATTAAAATAGAATTTTACTGTGTTTGTGGTGAATGAGGTAAAAAATTATATGCTTTGGAGGAAATTAAGTTGCATTATTTTGACCAATTAGAGTGTTTCTTAGCCACTTTTTACATATAACAAACATGTGCCTTTATCTTGTAATAATTCAGTTTTCATTTTGAAATTGAGAAATGCAATGATGGCAAGTAACATAAATTTGCTTAAATAGTTGCCATGGATGCGGAATTTATAGCAGATGCCATGCTTTATGTCAAGATTTTACCACCAACAGGTTAGCTGCTGTTAACATATGAATTTCTATTTTGAAACCGTAGGCTTTTCATAAGTCACATTTATTGAAGCTGAATGTTGCACCTTCAGAGACTGCAATGAGTGATGTTCTTCGTGAGGTAGCTGGCTACCATGCTTAATTGTACTTTTAAATTGCTTCATTTATATATGGTCTTATGTGAGATGTCTTCTCTGCTGTTCTTATTCATTATAGTTCATGGGTGTGAAATTATGGAAAAGAAAATGTGCTTTAATTTGGATTCAATCCTCTGGTTGAGGACGGGGAGATGCATTAGCCTAATTTAGTCTAATTCAGAACTTGTGAGTTCTGTTGCACTTCTAAGTTTCTAGTTGATTGCACAAGATACAGTCATCCTTCTACTTACAATTTGCTGGATACCCCTAATAAAAGCTGCTATGCTCTAATTTTCTGCTAGATGATTTTCCCTTAGATGAGCTTAGTGGTTTGGCATAGTTCTTTTACCCTTTTCAAGTCCAAGGTAGATTTTGTGAGGATTTTTTTAAAATAATTGTTTCGTGTGTGTTCTATAAAATGTTTTGCTTATTAGGTTCTGATAATGAAGATGCTGCGCCACCCTAACATTGTCAATCTCATTGAGGTGATTGATGACCCAAACACGGATCACTTCTACATGGGTATTATAACGACATCTTCTCTTTTTGTTATTAACCGAGTGGTATCTGGCTACATTCTCAGTGTGGTAAATTTTGAAGCACCAGGTTTGCATTATGATTGATTAAACAAACTAATTTTCCTTTTCTCTTCCAGTTCTTGAATATGTAGATGGAAAATGGGTTTGGGAAGGTTCTGGCCCGCCTGGTGGAATTGGGGAAAGTACTGCTAGAAAGTATTTAAGGGATATAGTATCTGGCTTGATGTATCTCCATGCCCATGTATGATTTTAATAACTGACCATGTGCATTATACTTTGACTGGATATTGTGTGGTCACCTAGTTTCCCTTATGCACATTACACATTGTTATACTTCTCGTCTTATCAGTTGCCTTCTTAGAGAATGGACCTTCTTCTGTTCTATTTATATGACTTAGTCAACATGTCTATTTATGCACCATGAGTCAGCTTGGTAATTGATGGCTGAGAATATATATATATAAGCATTATAGTGTTGACAGTTCCTAAAAGCTTTACAAGCTCCATTTTTGAAGCATTTTCAGTTTTAGCTGTTACAATATAGTTAGTGGCATTGTATAGAGAGTGACTCATGCAAGGCAGTTCAAATCTGAGGTTAAGTTATTTATTCTAGGTAGCAACAATACAGTTAAATTTTGATTAGGAGCTTCTATTTTTCTGATGATGTGCTCATGGTATATGAAAGAGCTAATGTGAAAATTGTGGGACTAAGTTATGATACTTGTATAGTTCATCCACAGTATTCTGTTGAAGCTGTTTTTGCATTTTCTTCTGACGTGTAGATGTCTTAGTTCCTGGAAGATGTGGATTTGCAAAGATACTGAACTTTTATCTCTTTATTCTTGAGAGGCAAAAAGAACATTGTGCATGGAGATATTAAGCCTGACAATCTGTTGGTTACACGGACTGGCATAGTGAAGATTGGAGATTTCAGTGTGAGTCAGGTATTTGAGGTATGGAAACGTTCATACTTCATTTGATCTTCATTAATTAGTCTCTTGAAAGATGTTTTGACTATTCTATGAGGTTTTCCTACTGAAGATTGTATGGACAAAGCCGAACAAGTTTATGATGGATTTTTCTGTCTACGGAGACGGAAGTTCTTCTTTGATGTGGCTTTTTTGTTTGTTCTTTTTTTAGGGGATGGGGTTGGATATAATTTGTTAGGAGAGAAATTCATAAAGTTTGTGTTTATTACTGAAATCTACCTATAATTTGTGCTTTTGGAAATCCTTCTACTCTATCTTCTTTATGCTAGATTTCAACAAGTCACGTGAAAACATATTATTTGTTCTACTTTTTGGCCATTTTAACATAGTTGATGTCATTCCATCCTACACTGAATCATTTTTATGTGGTCACGAAATGCCCTTTTGACTGAGTTAAATTTATGGTGCTGAACTGGGCTTCAATAGCTGAGTATTGGGTAACTGATGCTCACTGAACCGCTGCTGTTTTAGTTAGCTGAGCCAATTGTGATTTTGGTTGATAGTCAGCTCGATCGAACCACGCATCTTTGTCTCCAGATGCTTACTTTTTTTACTGTTTAAATATAAATCTTAAAAACAAAGATAAAAATAAAAAGTTGAATAATAAATATAAATCTAAATAACAAAGATAAATAAATGTAAATTACATAAATAACTAGAAATAAAATCAAAATTGTTAATAATAAATAATTACAATATATATATTTATATTCAGTATTCATTTTTAATCTAAATAGACTCTAATTCTTTTATTATAGCTATTTTTAGATAAATTAGATGTATTTTTAGATAAATAATATTGGTTTACTATGGGTCGTTTCCGTAGTAGCTTATTTCTTTGGTTCTGCTGTTGTATTTTTCTGGATTACGTCAAACCCATTTTTATCCTTCCTGATTGAATTAGTTTTTCTAAATCGTGGCCTTCTCTCTATAGGACGATAATGATGAGCTCCGCAGGTCTCCTGGAACACCTGTTTTCACTGCACCTGAGTGCTGTCTAGGTTAGTGTTCTATAATAAGCTTTGAATTCTTAAAATAAGACGACTGGGATCTGGTTGCTAGTTTCCTTAATTTCTGATACAACAGGTCAAAACTATCATGGGAAAGCAGCAGACACCTGGGCAGTGGGAGTGACATTGTATTGCATGATACTTGGACAATACCCATTTCTTGGAGAAACAATACAGGATACATACGACAAGGCAAGAAACACTACCCAAATTTTCCTTCCTTCCAAAATGCCTCTTGTTCTCTTGGTTTTAGACGTACGGATATAGTCCTGATTTTGTTCAATAGTTTGACAAAATGCGTGTATTGGCCTCCCGCCTCCTACAGATTGTTGACAACCCTTTAGTACTCCCAAGTGAAATAAACCCGCAGTTAAAGGACTTATTGGAAGGACTTCTTTGCAAAGGTCACTTCTCTTTTTGCTCCTTTCTCTAATTCCTTTTTCGATTCAAGTTGAGTTTTTTCATGTTCACTTGGTCTCTTCCCCGGATATGTTATTCAAACGATCGGTTTTGGTGTGGTTTGCAGACCCACTGCAGAGGATGACACTGGATACAGTAGCTAACCATTTCTGGGTTACAGGAAACGATGGGCCAATACCTCAGTATCTATGTTGGTGTAAACGTAGTCGTCTGCCGACTGAACAAGGCAATGCAACACAGAAGTAATATTCACGTCACTCTTGACGAACCTGCTTTGAGTGAAAATGTCATTCACATTGAATCTGAGAGGAGTAAGAATGATCATTACATGACTTGTGGTAACCAACTCTTTTAAATAGCTAGGAGTGATTTACGATTTACATGTAGGAAAAGTTGGGAAGAAGAAGAAGAGGAAGGTTTGTTATTGTTGGAGGTGGAGCCGCTTTTTTCTTCTTTTTCTCCTCTGCGCCACTGTTAACCCATCTAAAGCTAAACTTCTTTTCTATGCTAATCCCGTTTTCCTTTCTTTTATATATTTAATTGACTATTTGAACACACACACCAAAAAAAAAAAAGGAGAATAGAGTTTGACTGTCAACTGAATTAGAACTTACGATCATACGAAGAAATGACTAATTGAAGGAGAAGCAGAGGTGTAGGTAGCTCCAAATACCGTTTCTACTTTCAGCTATATGTTCATGCGAAACCTGACAAAAGAACCGAATCATGATAGTAGTAATAAAGTTGAACGAAAAACAAAGTGTGTACATTCATGTACTTCTCCCTAGCTAAAAGATTTTATGGGTCACTCATCTGCACACCATTGGATCTTGTACTTAGCTTCTTCTCTTCTTCTTTTTTCTACACAAAATGATCACCAAATGAACCAAATTGACTTAGAAGTGTAAGAAAGAGGTAAACGAGAAGGGGCAAATGGGAAATAATGAACCCTCGAGTTTTCACATTGCAAAGTACAATCAATGCGTTTCAGTTTCTGTTTTGTAACTCACTCTCTTTTCTACTTTTTTCTTTTTCCTTTTCCTTTTCCTTTTTATCACTTTCAGTTTCTCTTCTGCTCCGAACTTTCTTATCTGTCGCTCTTTTCCCCTCGCCGGACTCCGGCGACATGTCGACTCCGTAGTTATTTCACCCAATTTTTATACGAACCGAAACTCGAGATCGGCTGCATATCTAATTTTACAGGTATGGTCTCTACTTTTCGACTAACTACCATCTTCCTACATGCAACGGTTTATCGAGATTTTTTTGCCGAGGTCTGAGCGAGCACCGGGTTAGGATCCGAACCTTTCTCTGCATTGATTGGATTTGGATCGAACCTCTGTTGGTGTAACAATTCTTTTATTTAATTGGTTTCCTTTTTTCTTTTTTCTTTTTGTCTATTCAGTTGTTGTAATGTCTCGTTTATTACATTTTTTTAGTTGTTGATATGATGTTTTTGCTTGAATGTTCAGGTGATGGCTTCTGTTTGGATTGAGGGAAATCAGTTGGAGATGTTTTTGGAAAATTTCGGTAGTTTGCTGGCGACACTGGAATTTGCTTTTTCTTCTTTTGGAATTGGTTTGATCACTGATTTGTTAGGCTGAATTTGTAACTGTAAATTGGATCATTTTACAACTTCTCTTTTTGGGCTTCTTGTGGAAAATGGCTCTTTGGTTATTTTCGTTGGTTCGGAAGTTGAGGGCTGAGGATGAAGTCGGAGAATGCGCTATTGATTCGTTGAATTAATGGAAATAATAAACAGAAGGAAATTGGTTGTTTGTAAAGATAGGAACTTGTTTTCTGGGTACTGGGAGCGAAAAAGGAACTGTGGGATTGTATAGATTCTCTTGTAATTCGTTTGCTTGTTGGTCTTCTTTTGGCCCTTGGGGGATTTTTCTCGATTTTGTCTTTGGCTTGGTGAAGATTTTTTCACATTACTCAAGAAATTGTTTCCAATTTTATTTTTGATGGAAGAGGAGAAGGTAACGAATCATTCAAGAATAAGAATTCGGGGAGTAGTAAATGATGGTCGTCTGCGGTTTGGATCAAGTGATTCGCTTCTCCCTGGTCTTATTGATGATGTTGTGTTGAATTGTCTTGCTTGGGCATGTAGGTCTGACTATGCTTCATTAGTATGCATAAACAAAAGGTTTCACAGCTTAATCAAAAGTGGGTGTTTATACGAGTTAAGGAAGCAACTGGGAATAGTGGAGCATTGGGTGTATTTGGTTTGTGATCCAAGGGGATGGGAGGCATTCGATCCAGTTAGAAATAAGTGGATGGGATTGCCAAAGATACCTTGTGATGAGTGTTTCAATCATGCTGATAAGGAGTCATTGGCTGTCGGGAGTGAATTGCTTGTTTTTGGGCGTGAGCTGTTTGGATTTGCTATTTGGAAGTATAGTTTGATAAGTCATGCTTGGTTCAAGTGCGAAGGGATGAATCGCCCTCGATGTTTGTTTGCTTCAGGTAGCCATGGCTCTGTTGCTATTATTGCAGGAGGAACTGATAAGAATGGAAATGTTTTGAGCTCAGTTGAGTTATATGACTCCTTGACAGGTAAATGGGAAGTGCTCCCAAACATGCATTCACCACGTAGATTGAGCTCTGGTTTTTTTATGGATGGAAAATTCTATGTAATTGGTGGAATGTTAAGTCCCACAGTTTCATTGACATGTGGGGAGGTGTATGACCTTGAGACGAGGAAGTGGAGGAGGATAGAGGGTATGTACCCAAACGTCAATAAAGCTGCTCAAGCTCCTCCTCTCGTTGCTGTAGTAGATAACGAACTATATGCCGTTGAGTATCTGACTAACATGGTGAAGAAGTATGATAAAGTGAAGAACTCCTGGTATGTTTTGGGCAGGCTACCTGTGAGAGCTGATTCATCAAATGGTTGGGGCCTAGCTTTCAAGGCATGCGGAGATAAACTTCTGGTTGTGGGTGGACAAAGGGGTCCTGATGGTGAAGGTATTGTACTAAACTCATGGTGTCCAAAGACACCAATCAAGAATGGAACCTTGGACTGGAAGGTTCTTGGTGTGAAGGAGAGTGTGGGGGTGTTTGTGTACAACTGTGCTGTAATGGGTTGTTGATGATTCGTTAGATTGATTGAACGGAGGATACAGGTGTCTGCTATCTGACCTGGTATTTTAAGGTGCTACCCTCATTATTAACTGGAAGTCTAGGAATTAATTGTCACTGAGTTAGTTCACCTCCAGCTGATGGTTTTGGGTCCTGTTTTCTTAACATTCCTGTATTTAAGTTTGTGTTCCATCCACCTGGATCTACATCATTTGGTTTCGAGAGTACCGAGTAGGGTTACTCTGATTTAAGCTTCTGGCTTTTACTATTTCATTTTATGTCCCATCGAATCTCTTCCTGATATCAAGAAGTAAGTTGGAAATCGTTAAAATTTTAACGAATTTGATGTCAATCCTTTGGTGCTTGTATTCTGTTAGCTATTTGTCTTCAATTTTTCTTGAATGTAGTCGGAGTATAACGAGTATTGGTTCTGCATTCTGCCTAGCAACAGAACTGTACGCCCCGAGCCTGGCGAAAACATCTTGATTGGTTAGTTTTCTTTTCCAGCTTTGTTGATTTCATCTTCCAACTTCAACGATTTTCACTCTATGCGACTCTTCAAATTCTAAGCCTAAGAAGATAAAATCACTGGGAGGTCAACACAAAGCTCGCCCATTATCTTTTTCTGGAGTATTAACCACGTTACCGCCAAACTACACGTATTTCGATTGTTTTTTTTCTTCCAACGGTCAACAGTGAGTTGAAATTAAGATTTGAGATCTCCAATCACCCAAAATCATCAATAACACCGTTTGTTATTTGTTCAATAATTCAAAAGTTTGCGTTGCACAAGAAGTAATCAAATTTATGCGATCAATTAAATCTTGGATTACATCAAAATCTGCTAGATAAGATGCCCACACAGATTTCCTTTTGTAAATGTTTAGAGAAGCTCGTTTCAGTTTTGCACCTTCCACATTCATAGCCTTGATGGTATATTTACATCTTGTACCCATAAGTAAATGGATATTTTTTTGTTGAGACACGATAATACAACTCTCTAAAATATGAACCAAAGATCAACAATAAAATACTCTGTAACTTTAACCAACAAAACAGTACAAGAATAAGAAACTTAATAAATAAGCAAATACTAAGATTTACATAAAAATCCTCCAATGTAAGCAGGATAAATTATAGGCTAAATTGACGAGCAAATTCACTGTATTTAAATAAGGATTTATAAAATTTAATGTCTCACTCCACAATTACAAGTTGTCTCGCAATGGTTCAAAATTAAAATCAAACTTGATGTCAATCAACTTACTCCCAAATCAATTTTAAAAATTAAAAAAAAAAGGTAAGAATATTATACTACTTGTTTTCTATCTGTTTTTCCTCACTTTTGGACGTTTTGGCTACTCTCTCATGCAAAAACTACTTCCTTTTTCTCTTTACACCATGAAATAGAATTTTTGCACTGTACACAGCCATATACACGACCATATAAATGACTGCGTCTCTTTCAGCACCATCTCAGTCGCAGATGTACATGGTTATAGAGAGTTATATGATCGTTACACACAGTCAGGGGCGAATCCAAAATTTTTTTTGAGTGGGGGCAAAAAAAAAATTTTGTGAGGGCAAAACTTAAAATAAAAATTTTGTGGGGGAAAAAAACTTTGTGAGGGCAAAACTTAAAATAAATTTTTTTTATATGAAATTTTTCAGGACAGCTAGGGAAATTTTTTGGGGTAGTAGGGGCAAGTGCCCCCACTTGCCCCCATTGTGGATCCGCCCCTGGTTGGGGGTTCGATCTCCACCCTTGGGAATGCAGCAAGCTCTTGGGCCAGCTGTAGCCCTCTCATATTGAAGATGTTCCCGCAGCGAAAGGATTAGTCACTAATTTCGTCGGTGGATACCCTGCGTGCACAAAAAAAAAGCTTAGGTTAATCATGTAATGGAGGGAGTCCTGATCTCGTACAACACCGTGTCCATGTTGGTGTGTTGATTGGGTTTAACCCCGTTACCTACATTTTTCGGGTCAAGTTTTCTACGGGTCGAGATAATAACATGAGACATTTTATGAATGATTAATTAATATCAAATTTTTGCCAATTTTTTAATTATAGTACCAATTTTAAAATGTAATAATAAAATTCTCAATTTTTTTAATTTTAACTCAAACTTTAGAAAGTAGCAATAAAATACTCAAACTTTCAATTTTAACTTTCAATTGTCTTCAATTCTAATATGACGTTATCTGTTATTCTCTCTCAGCCCTCAGCCATTTGTTTCTGTTTTTTAACGTCTTAAACTAATTTCACATTATAACTTATTGCACTAATAAGCTCTTCGTTTTTAGTTCGTACTCCTGATGCTTTTAGTGTGAGGGCGTCGGAGCTACGTAATCTGAAAATTGAAGGGTGAGGGGTGTCAAGAGAACAAACTGAAAATGAAGGAAAAAACTGAAATTAAAGCATAAGGTTATCGAAGCTGCGTAATCTGATTTAGGTCATTTTTAATCAATGACGTCATTTTAATTATATGATTAAACGACATTGTTTCATTAATTTTCATTTGTTATGTTAATTATGGCTGACATGTATTTAAGGTTTCTGAAATACGTGACAAGTTACGTCAGCAAACTTAAAGAAAACGTTAACGTCAGGTTAGAATTAAAAAATATTAAAAGTTTGAAATTTTATTGCTACTTTTTGAAGTTCGAAAAAAGTTCGGGGTAGAATTGAAAAAAATTGAAAATTTAATTTATTGCTACTTTTTAAAGTTCAAGTTATATTTAAAAAATTGACAAAAATTTAAACTTTTTTTAGTTTCGGGTAATTAACACTTTCATGAATACAAACAAAGGTTAAATTACAAGACACATGTAATACTATTCAAATTACGTTTTTTTTTTTGAAGCTAAGCAAATTCATTAAAATAATGAGAAAATCAAACCAGAAGAAGCACTTAACCCCAAAGCCAATAGGCT
>JANVCL010000213.1:8031685-8042160 GCA_026546855.1 Erythroxylum incrassatum | reverse complement strand
AGCTGCATCTCAAGCTTATGATGATAGTGACTTGGATTGATGTGTAATAGGTAAGATTGAATAGTTTTTTTCTTCCAGCAAATTCAATTATCTATAGTTTTTCAGTTTTTATTCATATGCACATTCTGTCTCTATTATTAATGTTGCTGAACTAGCCAGTTATGATCAAGTTAAGCAGGTAGAAATATAGAAGCCAGTCGTTTCAGTTGAATTGTCTGTATATTTTTGTTGTTATCTGCAACTGAAATTTAATTGGTAATATTGTCCTAATGTGCAGTTAAGCATAATAGGCCGATTAGAGTGCAAGCGACATCATGGAAATGTAAATTAATATGACAAGAGGATTAATTTGCGTTTTCATTCTATTATGTTTTTACTTTCTTAAATCACTGTCTCTCTCTCTCTCACGCAGAGACTCTGAACGAAAATCGAAATGTCCGTACTCAATCTCTAGTGCGGCAAATTAAGGTATGAGTTCTTCAGTTTTTCTTTTTATTTTTTACGTCCTTTTAACTTTTGAATCCCAACCTTCCTTGCCTTTGTTTAGCTTTTTGGGCTTATCATTGAGTTTTAGATACACTTGTGGATCCAGTAATCAAGATGACGTCTTGTTAGTTCTAGGATGCTGTGATTGAATAAATTTGCTATTGACTTCTGTGTATCTGGTTTTTGGTTTTTGTGGTCTAGTATTTCAGTATATTGTAAGGTATGGCTGGGCATACGGAATCTGGTGCTTATGATAAGAGCACCAATGATTATGTTTATGACTACTATACTGTGAAGGATGGCATGGACATATGTAATCAGGAGGCCTTAAGCCCATTTCCTCTGTATGAAATTATACTATTCTCTTTACAATTTTACCTTACTCTTTACCATAATCATCATTAAAAGTGCTATATGTCCCATCCAGTGTTCAAGTTGAGGATGATGACTTTTATGATGGACTTGATGATGAGTCTGAATTTGACAGTTAAGATTCAAATGGTAGACCAGACTTGCTACTTCCTATTCCTAATTTTTGAATTCCTCCTTCCTGAAAGGGGCGGATCCAGAAATTTTTTTGAGTGAGGGCAAAAAAAAATTTTTGTGGGGGCAAAACTTAAAATAAAAATTTTGTGGGGGCAAAAAAAATTTTGTGGGGGCAAAACTTAAAATAAAAATTTTTTTAAATGAAATTTTTCAGGACAGCTAGGAAAATTTTTTGGGGGCTGGATCCGCCCCTGCACACAGCTATATATATCATGACCACAATCGTGTACTCGACTTTGTATGTCTTTGCCCTTCACATCCTTCTTCTAACAGTTTCAGAGGCTTACATGGTTGATATATATGGTCATGCAAGTAAAGGACGTGGGTGTGTAGCACCCTATAGGTTATGTCTGCTTGGAAGAGCTTTATCCAATTGTCAAAATCGTCTTATTTTCACTCATTTGTCATTACTACAAATCATAAAAGCGTCAACGATCACGAAAGTCTCAAAATAGAGCTAGACACTCAATAACCTCCTCTTCTAGTCCAGTTATAAGGAAGACAAGTTATACTTTAAGAACTACACGAGAGACATCCTGACAAGCTTACTACAAATCTTATGCTTGCTTTTATAAACCGCTTTAGTCAACATATCAGCACCATTCATGTCTGTATGAATATTCTTTAACATCAAGTGTTGCTAATCAATCATGCACCTCAACTAATGAGTTTGATATCTTTATGCTTTGTACGGGAATGATACATTGTATTTTTTTCTCAAGTCAGTAGTACTTTGACTATCACAAAATACTACATAGTCTTCTTGCTTCAGATCCAACTCTTGAAGAAATTTTTTTCAACTAGAGCATCTCCTTATTAGCTTCCACTGTAGCTATATACTCTGCTTATTCGTAGATAAAGCCACACGCTTTTATAGCTTGGATTGCAATAAAAAGGCTCCTTTTGTAAACTTGAACAGAAAAACAAAACAGATTTTTTTTCCATTAAGATCTGTAGCCATATCTACATCTATATAATCTTCTAGAGTTGGCTCATCATCACCAAAGTACAAACTCTACTTTGATGTACCTCTCAAGTATCTCAACGTCTATTTTGCTACTATCCAATGAGCCTTCTCTAGATTTGGCAAGAATCTGCTTACTAACCTAACAACCTATGTAATATCTAGCCTTGTACACACCATAACATATACTAGAGGCCCTACTGCAGATGAGTATAGAATAAAAGATATAACATATTTCTTCTTTTCTATTGAGGGACGTGCATACTTACTTAGTTTGAAGTGAGGTGTCACTGGCGTTCTAACTAACTTAGCATCCTTCATATTGAACCTTTCTAATACCCATTTAATATACATTTCTTGTAACAATCATAATTTCATCCTCTTTATATTCCAAGTTATCTCCATGCTTAAATTATGCTTTTTAGGTCCCAAATCTTTCATATTAAAAGATTTAGACAAGTCCTCCTTCAATTTTTGGATTCTTCCAATATTTTTGACTCACAATCAGCATATTATCAACATATAGAAGAATAATGATAAAGTTCTCACCTATGAACTTCTTAAAAAACACACAAGTATCAGTATAAGTATGCTTATATTCATGATTCATCATAAAGGAATCGAACTTTCATTATCATTACCTTGGAGCTTATTTCAACCCATATAAACTTTTCTTCAACTTGCAGATCAGATTCTCCTTGCCTTTAGCTTTTAAACCTTCTGGCTAGTCTATGTATATCACCTATTCCAAATCTCCATGCAAGAAGGTTGTTTTAATGTTTAATTCTTTGAGTTCAAGATTCAAACAAGCAGTCAAACCCAAAATTGTTTGAATTGAGGTCATCTTAACTACTAGTGAGAATATTTTATCAAAATCTATACCCTTCTTTTGATCGAACCATTTCATCACTAGCCTTGCCTTTACCAACTTGTCACCATCTTTCTTTATCTTAAACATCCATTTTTTCTTCACTGTCTTTTTGCCTTTTAAAAGCTTCACAATCTCCTATGTATCATTCCTCTTTAAAACGTCTCTTCCTTTAGAGTCAAATACCTTTGTCTTCACAAAATGCAGTCTCTTGCACATTCTCAGTCTCTCCCTCAACACAACTAACAAATATTTTGAACTTGGATATCATGTAAAAGGTCTTTCTTCCCTTTTCAACCTTTGAAGCTATATTTCATTAGTTGTGGGGTCCGATTGCACCCCCTACTTATCGTTCTCAAAGATTTCATCTTCAGAGCTGTCCGAATGTGGTTCATATACGTCATCATTGCTAGGTGATGTCTAATTACCATCAATGTGTGTTTGATGACACACTTCATTTCCTTCACTTATAAACTGCTCAATAGTGGTAGAATTTGGAGAAGAATTAACGAAGTCATAAAATGAGCTAATTTAAGTAACCTTATCTACTCTCAGAAGATCAACACCTCTCTCGTATTCTGAGAATACCACATCCCTACTTTTAACCACTTTTTGCTTTTCTAGATTATAGAGTTTGAAGCCAAATTGTTCATCACTATAGCCAATAAACATGCAAAGTATTGTCTTTGAGTTAAGCTTCTGTCTTTGATCCTTGGGTACGTGTCTAAATAATTTGCAGCCAAAAACTTTCAGATGATGATATGTGTGATACCAATCCATGCTCTCTCAAGAATCTCCAAATTCAATAGAACTAAGGGAGCTTAGATGATCATATAAACTGTAGTTCAAACTGCTTCACCCAAAATTTCTTCGACAGTTTGGAAATTCACAACATATAACGAACCTTCAACAAAATTGTTCTTTTCATCCTCTTAGAAACACCATTATTTTGTAGAGTGTTAGGTTTGGTTTTCTCATGTCTAATGCCATGCTATATAGTATTCTTCAAACATCTTAGAAGTATACTCACTTCCAGTATCAACTTCCCTTTCTACCAACCATTACATGAAACATTCGGAAAGTTTCAAATACTTGACTATTTGCTTTCAATATGTAAACTCAAGTCTTCCTTGAAGCATCATTAATAAATATAACAAAATATTTGTTATCTTTTAGTGACTCCTTGTTAATAGGGGCACAGATATCTGAATACACCAACTCCAATAACTTTGTCTTCCTTGTAACAATCATTGCTCTATTAGACAATTTTCATTTCCTATCCCTAAAAGTGTGATTGAATCCTTCTTAATTTAACATGTTTACTGATAACAAATTTAGCCTTAAATTAGAGATTTGGTGTACATCTCTCAGAGTCAACAAGCATCCAACGTTTGTTTGAACTCATATATCATCCATACAAACTATCTTAGTGGAACTTTGATTACTCATCTTTATGCTTCCAAAGCCTCTGCTCTTATAGTTTAAGTACTCCACTTTCATAACACAATAGTATGAAGCTCTCAAGTCAATTAAGAACCCAAATCACTGATATGGAAGCATTCACTTATCACACAAACTAGGGACATCTCATCATCTATGCTTGAAGTAGTTGCGACCTTATTCTTATCTTCTCCATCATTCTAACGATCTTGCTTTTTTTTCATACCTCTTTCACTTTGTAATATGTCCTAGCTTGTCTGACATGTCTTTACATCTTTATCATTTTTCAACGTCGATTGGTTCTTAGACTTGCCATGCCTTTTAGGACCCCTGCTCTTGCTATTTCCCCTGCTTTCTGCCATAAAAGCCTAAACGTTGTCAATTGCTATCTCTTTTCTTCTAATTTCTTCATTAAACATACTCTATCTGATTACATCTAAAGAGAGCACACCTTTAAGAGCTAAATTGCTAATTGTCACCACTAGCATCTCCTAGCTATTTGATAATGAACTCAATAGGAACAAGCCTTAAAGCTTGTCATTAAGAATGATCTTCATTGTAGTGAGCTTATTGATTATATCTTATAAATCACTCAAATGCTTTGACACAAATTTCTCAGCTTTCAACTTCAAGTTTACAAGTCTTTTAATCAGAGAGGCTTTGTTATGAGCGGTCTTTTTTTTCATAAAGACTTTCTAGTTTCTTCCATAGCTCAAGATGATCCATTTTTTATGGTACATGGTTCAATATACTAATATTTATCTATTGTCGAATCGTGATTTTCTGCTTATCTTCTTCTATTCCCTATCTAATTTCCTTTTCGGTTTTTAAGGAACATCATCCTTCATACCTTTGTCCATATCAATAGAGTAATTTGTTGACGTCAACTTGACCATAGAGATCTACCTTCCATTACGATGACTAGCATTCTTCAACTTTAATCAACAAATCAGTATGACAATAAGAAACTTAATAAAGAAGCATACACTGAGATTTACATGAAAAACTCTCTAGTGTAGAGGGAAAAATTACGGGTCAAATAGACAAGTAAATCTATTACATTTAAATAAGGATTTATAAAGTTTAATATCTCACTACACAACTGTAAGTTTTCTTATTAAATTTCAAGATTGAAATTAAAGTAGATATGTTAGTCATTTAACTCTTAAACAACTTCCAAAAACAATTAAAAAATGACGAAAATACTATACTACTTACTCTCTTTTTGTTTTTTCCTCACTTTTGGACATTTTGATCACTCTTTCATACAAAACTTACACTTTTTTTCTCTTTTATATTATGAAATAAGTTTTCTGCATTATACACAGTTACATACATGATAGTGTAAGTGATCATGTCTCTTCCAGCATTGCCTTAGTCACAGATATACACAATTACAAAGAGTTATACGGTCATCACGACAGTGTATATCATGAACACAAGCATGTATATGATCGTACTTGTCTTCGCCTTTCACATCTTTTGCACAATTCTAAAGACTTATACAATTAATCTACACAATCTTGTAATCCAACGGTCATTTATTTTGTTTTTGCTCAGTTTGTCATTAACATAAATCATAATAGCATCAACGAAAGCCTCAAAATAAGTTTGGATAATTAACACTTTTTTCTTTATCTTTTAGGTTACTTAAACTTGCAATTAAGCCAAACAACAATCGCAAATGTTTTTTAATTTCCCCCGTCGATTAGAACAAGCGCAAATTCCATCCTACCAATTGACAAATCTGAATGCGAGATGCTCTCTCTTTTAGCCTTGACGCACACTAAAACTGCGTGGAGTGTCATAACTTGTCGCGTCCATTCTGCAACTTTGCTACTCAATTATTGTCAAGAGCATGAGATACGGGTACCCTGCTAAGCTGTATAGTTTGACAGCAGTGCATCTGCCACGTCACTTTCCACTCAGAGCAAACCACCGTATGAGGATAGCGTGTCATAAAACCACCAGTTACAGACGGCTTTGTCATGCCACCATCAACAATGATTGATGATCGTCGTCCGTAACATTAACACCCACTCATAATATACTTTCGATTTGCGTCGTTTTACTTGTATGATCCATTGCTTCCATCAACATTTCGTGTTGGCTGTTGGTTGGCAGAACCTTACTCAAAACAGAAAGACGATACAGTTACATGTATCCCCGGAAACCCTCTTTGAAAAATTTCTGAATTTCGCATCTTTCTCCGTCACAGATAGGTCTCTCCATCTGTTTTTTTTTTAATTTTGTCTTTTCTTGTTTTCCGATCATCAAAGATGTTTCCTCTTTTGAGATTTTATTTACTGCGAACGCATTCTCAGTTTTTGCCGCATTCTTTTTCTTATCCTTTCTCCGCTACCAAACAGGTGATTGTTCCAGAAAAGGACAGAGAATGGGAAACGTTCGAAGCCATAATCGTGGTAGCCGCCGCCACCACTACCCTGCGGCTGAGACACCAGGGACAACGACGGCCGCAGCTCAGACCGGCCAGCAGCAAATGACAACAAACCAATACGTATTTGCAGCGCCGTCTCACCCTAATCTATCACAAGTGTATCAGCAGCACCCTCATGAACACTTCACACGGCCGCCTCTTCTTTTTCCACAAGGTTACCATCGTTACCCCTCCCAGAGTGGCGCTACTGCGTCTCCATTGACGCCGTCTGTGGAGCATAAGAAGGCGGTTACGATCAGGAACGACGTTAATGTTAAGAAAGAAACTATTAGGATCGAGGAAGATGATGAGAATCCCGGGAAGTTTCTCCTTACCTTCACTTTTGACGCTATTTCTCGAGGAAGGTGATTCTCGTTTTGATTGCAAGCAAATTAGTTGTTTTGGAGCTGGGAAGAAGGTTTTGATTAAATCTATGTCTGGTTTAAAGTTTGTAACCGCTGGAACAAGTATCACTGCATTGAAATGTCCCTTCAGAAATTGAATTTAGCGTATTGCTACTCATGAATGTAACATGTTTCGTTGTTCATTTTACGGAGTTGGTCCGCAAGTTCACTTATTTCGAACCTTGCTTGGGAAATTCAATTTATACTCTCTAGGAAGTGAATCAATGAGCTTCTGTTAGATTCTTAGGTTTGTTTTCTCGTCCTTTGTGGTTGAGGATGTTGCTTCTGATTGCTGGACTTGTTTTAGTGATTCTTTTTCCTTCTGGAGCAAGCATTACAATAGGTGATGATAATACTATACAGAAGAACCTAACAAATTTGCTCAGGTTCTTGTGTTACTAGTTACAGGGAGTCGAATTGATCCAACACTGTGAGCAATTTGAGCATTTTTTTATTGTTTAGTTGTGTAATTTTTTATTTTCAAGTTAAGAGATAAGAGCAAGAGACCCTTATCTTATTTAAGTTACCGCATCCCCTATTTCTTGTTCAAACTTCATTTTTATATTGTCTTTCCCTTGATCTCCTGAAACAGCATAAGCATTGTGTATTTCGCTAAAGAAGGTGATGATTGTGATCTGGTGGCAACAAAGGAAAGTACGCTTAAACCAGTGAGCGTGTCTTTTGAGGCAGGTCTTGATCAGAAGTTTAGACAGCCTTCTGGAACAGGGATTGATTTCACAGATTTTGAGGAGACAGTGCTAACCAAGGAGCAGGATGATGGCGTATATCCTCTTGCGGTAAAGGCTGAAGCATTTCAATCAGAAAGTGATGGAACTGGGAACTCTCTGATCACCTTGACAATTTTTCATAGGAAGGAGAAAGGTGAATACGCTGTGCATGTAAAAAAACAGATACTGTGGGTTGACAGCGTGAGGTATGAGTTACAAGAGATCTACGGAATTGGGAACACTGTTGGTGCTGAATCTGATGAGAATGATGCTGGAAAAGAATGTGTCATCTGCATGTCAGAACCAAGAGATACTACTCTCCTTCCATGCCGTCATATGGTAGATATGCTCTCTACTTCTACTGCTGTATTAATTACATTACACCAAAGACCAAACCCCTTTCTTTAAGTATCAATGCTTGAATTTATCAGAAAAATCCCTCTGACTTGAAGCAATATTTTGATTTTAGACATGTTATTTTATGCAGTGCATGTGCAGTAGGTGTGCCAAGGTTCTGCAGTTCCGCTCCAACCGATGCCCAATTTGTCGGCAACCAATTGAGCGCCTCCTGGAAATTAAGGTAGACGATGAAACTAATAAATGAATTGAATCCATTGGCAATGGATGGTGATGGTGGTGTTTGTAAAGTTAATATCTTCTTACAGTAGCATCACTCTACAAGGAAATGTACAGCCTGAAGATTTGATACCCCCTTCAACACCAGTCCAGACAGGTCGCTACTAATATAGTATGTATGGTTGGTTTGAACAAGTTATGCGAGAGAGCGCTCATCCATTTATTGTTTTTATATTATAATAATTTGTTCCAGGCAAGTTGGTTACTTTGGGAGAGTCTTGTAAATTTAGTTGTAATTGTGGTATGACCTGTATATTGTGTGCAAAAGTTACAAGCAAGAAGGCAAAATGATGCAAGTAGTCACCATTAATTACCAACCTGTATTTATTCTGCAGTTCTTCCCCTTGTTTTGCGCGTTAGCAAAGTTTACCAAATGTTGTCTAAAGAGGCACAGATCCTCTGTACTAAAAATGGTATTCCAACTGATTAACTGGAACTGATCTGAAAAAAGATTGTACGTTAAATTCCAAAAAAAAAAGAGAGCAAATGACCATTTTAAACTGAAAAAACAGAGCTCGGTAAATATCCCTCGGACCGAAACTCCAACGCCTGCGAACTGCATCAAGTGGTTCCATTACCATTTACTCCACCCCAACAACTTCAACGCTCCACCCTCAGATCAACCGACAACCTTAGATACTCTGTTCAATTAATCAACGAGGTACGCCAGATTGAACGCACAATTTTTAGGGAGGGCGCGACAGACTTGAAGGATTCAAGAGAAGTTCTGTAAATGAGAAATTGATGAGCCGCAAGAGTACTATCTACTCGTGTAGCTCACTTGTTCCAACATTGATTAACTGTTTCAAAACAAAGCTGGAGTGAAATATGTACAAGAAAGCACCAAGTCAAGCACTGTACGTGTTGCGGAGTCCACCTGTCCTTGGGAAGATAAATCTTTTAGCCCACTGCCAAACTTTCATTCTTGTGTTTTAGGCCCCTAGCAGAGTAGGTATTTTAGGTAATTATGACCCACATGTACATCATTATTGTTTCATCCCCACAACAATGGCGTGACTTTGTTTAATATGATCTCTTTCGACTGTATTTGTACTAGGTAGTTCTTATCCAAAAACCCAGACCCACCCACCCAGCCCACCAAGTCGCTACCTCACTTTGCTTCTTTAAAGTCAAAAACCATTCCCTTCCGCAATTGGGTATGGGTTTCGTACTTATTGTATCAAATTTACTTTTCTTTGTTTATTATGTCAAAATATAAACTGTATCCGAAGAGGAGACTTGTGATTATAAGATTTGTTAAAAAAAAGGAAAGAAAAGGATAGGTTAGACTATAGTCTGTATGGGGTAGGGTTAACAGTCCTCTTCTTCGGTTCTTATAGACCTACACTTGACTGAACACCTGTCTTCTTACTTTCAACTAATTGATTTTCAATACGTATGACTGGGCTTGGGAGAAATACCTAATGTCAATTTCGTAGCTCATTAATCTCTCAAGAACACGCGCAGCACTGCAATCATGATCGTGCCTTTACTTGGAAAGAAGTAAATGTTAATTTATTTTTCTTAAAGAGCCAGAATCAATGCAAGTGTAACGAGTTACAGGTTCAATCCTTAAGATCTTTACGGTCACATCAATTTCCACCGTATCTGGAACAGAATCCATATGGGATAGGAAAAAAGATTGTTGACTCCAAGTCCACCACTAAACAGGTACAGGTAGGTGAAAATGAAATGGGCATGAATTAATGGGTTAAAAATCGGATCGATCTAAAGATAAATAATTTAATCAGAATTTAATTATAATTAAATCAGTGATTAAGAAATATATAAAATTTTATTTTATATATATTATATATAAGATAATTTTTAAACATATTATTTAATTATTTATCTAATTGTAAATTTAACTTAAACCTTCAAACTTCAAACTTTAAAATATATAAGTTTTTTTTAAGTTCACCGATACAACATAAAATATGATAACAAACTTCGATAGTCATATTTC
>JANVCL010000213.1:8019344-8030239 GCA_026546855.1 Erythroxylum incrassatum | reverse complement strand
CTATTATTACTATTACTATTACTATTATTATTATTATTATTAATTTTTAATTTTTAATAAGTTATTATTCTTAATAATTTATTATTATTATTATCAATTTTTAATAAGTTATTTATTTATTATTATTACTACTATTTATTATTACTATTATTAATTATTTTTATTTTTATTAATTATTGTTATAAATTTTCTACTTACTATTATTAACATTATTAATTTTATTATACCAATTAATTATCTTATTATTATTATTAATTATCATTATAAATTTTATAATTTTATAATAATAATACTATTAGTATTATTATTATTATTATTAATCGAGAAAAAAATAGGGATATGTTGTTTTTTTGGTGTTGTCACAATTTATAGAAACGATGTTTTTTTATTTTTGTAAAACTGTTGTGATTTTTTTATTTTCAAAAATAAAAAATCACAACAGAATAAACCAAACATGTTTTACTTACCTGTTTTTCTTTTTACAAAAATGGCAATAAAAAATAGAAGAAAAAAATAGAAACAAACATGCCCTTAGTTAACAGGAACAAGCTAGCTGTTATATTTTCAAACTATAAAGTTATTGAGAAATTTCCAGTGGGAAAGCAGGGTTTAAGAATCCATAATAGTACTATGCTACTATTTACTACCGAGTGGAAAAATGGAACAAAAAGTTACGCGGAGTACAGAAAGCAGAAGAGAAATGACGTTTTGTTCTCATCCCTGAAACTTACATTTGAAGAAATCAGAGAGAATAACAAGTTCCTATCAAGTTAGGCAAAAAGAACTGGTGATTTTTTATGGAAGATGGAACCACATTTGCTTTAATCCCACTTCAACTCCTACCACGTTCAGTTGCTGTGTTTACTAGCGAGCGATAATTTCATTCTGAAATCTAATTATAATTATGTTGCAGGCTCTTAATCCATTATCTTTCAAATTCAAACTGGAAAAGAAAGAATCAAGTGTTTATAAAAGGGGGCAGAACAAAGTTACAAAAACGGCTAAAGTAAAAAATAAAGTCTTACAAAAAGTAAATGCAGAGGTGTGCAGTGCAGCCTGTTACTGTTACTGCTGGAAGCTTCCTCAAGTAATTGATAGATATGTAAGCCCAATCTCTACGAATTAGACAACTGGTCAGTCCCTCCCGTCCCTATTGGCATGCTATCGTAACATTAACATTTAACACTAAAATACCTCAAAGTAGTAAAATGATCCTGTCAACTCAACTCAACTCAAGTGGCAGCTGCACTACGCGGCAGAAGGCCACACCCCTCACCACCTTTTGTCATAAATGAAAGAGAGGAAATGAATGCTTCTCACTCCTCTGCCTTCAACTACAAGAAGAATCGATCTCCCTTTTTCTTATTCTCTTCCTCTTCTCTAACCCCCCACATCATACAATTACAACTCCATCGCGATTTCTTAACTCCTCCATCTCTTCTTTTCTCCTTTTCTGTTTATTAATTTGGTTGTTTTAGTTGGTGATAGAATGGCAGCTCAGGAGAAGCTTGTCATGGAACCCCTGCACGATGCAGGTTCCAGCCAAACCAGAGTATGTGTTTCCTTCTTTTAACTTTTTGGGTTTCTTTGTTCTGATCTTTTTCTTTCGCATAAGCTTCTTTTTCTTCTTCTGACAAGACGTGGATCATGAGTCTTTGATTGGTTTTCATTATCTTTGTGAAAGTTCTGCTCTTTATGTTCATTCAGAGATATAAAGGGCTGGTTTTCTGGTGTTGTATTTTTAGTTGGTGGCCTTTGTTTACCTTTTCCTTTTTCACTTCCTGCATCACTAAATGAATCCGGTGTATTTTATGGAAGTTTATACTTTATTTGTTCTAAATTTGAACGGTGATGCGACTAGGGAACTGTTTGATCTTGGTTTTTCCAGGGATCAGAATTAGGGCTCAATTCCATTCTAGCAGCGAAACATTATTTGGCAAACTCACTCTTCCTGAAAAGCTGGAATACGTATTTAGTTAGTTTAAATACGAAGGGGTCAAATTTCAGTGGAAAGCTAGAAGAAAGACGAACAATTTCGTTTTTAATCGCATGTTCTTTTGTCCTCCTCCAATTACCATGATACGTTTGCATTCAAACCTGTGTGCATGACCAAAGAATTGCAGATTTTGCGTGTCCCTACCCTCAATTTGTCTCATGGATAATAAGCTTGTTTATGTATTCTGGTTTGATTTATAAGAAATTGTTTTAAGAAAGTTATCTTCTCAACTCTGTGATAAAATAAGTGCTAGGAGCTATAAATCGAATCTAATTCGTGAAAAATTCGTACACATGATTGGACTTCCAAACATCAGCATTTTCTATGACAACAGTACTAATTAGAAATCAAGAAGTTCTTTTATTATTTTCTCTAATCATTTTGAGTGGATTCACTTATAAAAGTGACTCGGTAGTTGTTCTAAAAGTAATTTTGTATCTTCTTCATGTGTGAGAAATATGTGGAGCAAGTGCATAGTCACTGTAATGACAACCTCCACTGCAACCTGTTCTGTGTTGAAAATCTTAGGAATTTCAGCCTACTTGAACTTCAATTTGAGTATAATTTTTATAGTTCCTTCTTTCTATGTCTTTTATTGAGAGTCTTCCTATATGCACGCAGTTCTTAATTGTGTCCTAGGACATATCTAATTACTTGGCATTCCAGTGATATCATTTTTCTCCCAATGAGTATCAAGCTATTATTTCTTATTCTGCGCTACATTTGTGTGCTAATACAAGTTGCGAGAAGATATGGATACAGCTTGTGTTCATTTCCTTCCATTCTTTCTTTTACATCTTTTTCCTTTTTAATATTCTTGGGGCATATAATTCTGTTCTTTAAATCAATAAAATTAGTGAAAATTTTGAGCATAAGTTAGGCTTTTTGGCTAGTCTACTTAGGATTTTTGTTTTGCAGCTGTAAACTTATTTCATACTCTATCTCAATTTAGACACAGGTTGAAGAACCAACGGGAATAGTTGAAGAAACAAATCATGTTCAACATTGGAAGCGGAGAAATCTATTTTTGGAGATACCTTCAAAAACAGTGAACTCATTAGAGGATTCGGTCATGATAAAGATGCCTCCAACACTTACTCCAACTCCCAGGAAAGTAAATTTTCTATTGACACCTAGTTCTAATGATGCCAGAGCAAATGGCTCCCCAGGCCCTTCCTCAACTAGAGGCATAGCTTCTTTAAGAAGTCTCTTACCAAAACTCAGTTTCAAGTCTCGAATTTCTACTTTAGATGTTGAGAAGGGTGCTAATTCAAGTCCAGATGCTTCATCTACTTTGTCACAAGAGAAGCCTTCGATATCAAGATCGTTGTCACTTTCAAAGATATTCACTCCTAGGATGAAGAGGACATCATCATTGCCTGTGACTCCAATAGCGAATTCTAATCCCGATTCTGTACGTGGAGGACTCCTTGCTGGTGCAAACAATCCAAATGTACGTTTTTGTATATTATATGACCAATTTGATGTCGTGGAATCATTCAATTGCTAAAATGAAAACAAGAATCGGCCTGCATGTTTTTTGAAAACATGTATGGTATATTACTACTCTTAAATAGGTCAATGTACAGTGATCAGGCCAATGCTATGGTTCCTCTTATTTGCATGCTTAATAGGTTTAAATTTAGCTGTGATTGCTCTGAATTGATGTTTACTTTTTCAGAGAAAAGATGGCCAATGGAAGATATGTCGCTCACTATCAGTTCCTGTTCGAAACAAAGAAAGAAGCATGAAGAGGATGGACTCCTTTTTCCGCGTTGTGCCATCAACCCCTCGAGTGAAAGATGGAGAGATCATAAGTCATGCATCTCCAAGTGTTGATGATGGTATTGTCATTGAGTTTTTTGGGACAACTGTTTACATAAGTTGCTTGCGTGTGTGTCTGAAACATTTTAAATTCAATGCATTGTCACTTATGAATTCTTGTCAATTGTCATTGATCAATTGGTATTGGCTTCCTGTGCATCTGTGTTTTTAATATTCTCCTCTACAAGTTTGAAGTGTTTTACTTGTAGTTACCAGCCAATGTCTTATTGTAGTCCTGTGGTTCAGAAACCAATGATGATGATGGTGAAGACATTCCTGAAGAAGATGCTGTTTGTAGAATTTGTTTTGTTGAGCTGTGTGAAGGAGGTGAGACCCTCAAGATGGAGTGTAGCTGCAAAGGTGAACTTGCTCTGGCCCATCGAGAATGTGCTGTGAAATGGTTTAGCATTAAAGGCAATAAGACCTGTGATGTGTGCAAGCAAGAGGTTCAAAACCTCCCTGTTACTCTGTTACGAGTCCAAAGTGTATTTGCTCGTACAAATGGCGGAAGAAGAAATCAGCAGGAAGGAGTCAACGGATATAGGCAAGTATTTCTAATACCTAATGCTTAAGAGGTGAAATTATGCTTCACTTGAGGCTACGTTGGTGCAAAATGAAATCATAATCATGAAATTGCAGCTTTTATTCTAGCTTGTTTTAGGATTGAAATTTTAACTAAAAAATTTACATCTAGTATCACTCTGTGTACCAGTGACTTACTAGCTAACCTTCTAATCAGGGTTTGGCAGGAAGTTCCTGTCCTTGTGATCATTAGCATGCTAGCGTACTTTTGCTTTCTTGAACAGCTCTTGGTAAGATAAACTTCTCCACATTAAGATTTATAAACTTGAAATTATACTTCTTCCTTATCCAATTTCTTATGCGTAGGTTACAAGAATGGGTACTAGTGCAATTGCTATATCTCTTCCATTTTCTTGTGTACTGGGGCTCTTGTCATCCATGATCTCATCAACCACGGGTATATTGGCCATACCCTCAACGTAAATTTATATATTATATGATATCCTGTAGTGGTCGTACTTCTGGAGGCTTCTTGAATTGAAAAACAGTGACGCACTGCTGATTTTAGTTTGCTAAGTCGGTTTAATACATAACTATATGCCAACATGCTCACACACTATTACATAGGGCTTTAGACAATCAAGGGAGTGGGAAGACTTTGAAATATCGATGTTGTGACGAACAATTAGATGCTGAGGCAAGCCTATTGCTTATGGATTACTAATATTGAGATTTTGCATGCAGTGAAGAGAAGATTTGTTTGGGTTTATGCTTCAGTTCAGTTTGCTTTGGTGGTTCTCTTTGCGCATATCTTTTACTCTTTGGTAAGCAAATTTAGCCTTATGTACTCTAAAAGGAAAATGGGGGGAGAGAGAGAGAGAGAGAGAGACTCCATGCCGAAGTTGTATTTGGTATTTATTCATCTGCATTATGCATGTGTCAATGTATATAATTTCAGTACGGATGTATATATTTCTCGATATTTTAAAATTTTTACGCAAAAAAATTCAGTGATCATGTTCAGCATCTTAAGTTTGGACGTGCTTGAGATCATTGGAATGCTCTAACATTCTTTACTTTGGACATTGTATGCTTCTAATAGTAAACCATTCAACATTTGTTGTTTATGATGCCATAGGTCGGGGTACAGGCGGTTCTATCCATTCTTCTTGCTACATTTGCGGGCTTTGGTGTAGTAATGAGTGGTAGTTCTATACTAGTCGAGCTCTTGAGGTGGAAGAGGAGATGGAATGCTCGATCAGAACAGCACAGTTCCCTTGCAATGCCAGCACCAGGGCAGTTTCCAAGAACAACAAATCCAAATCTAACAGGTCCATAGAAGTGAGACTGAAGATCCAGATAATTATGTCTTCCTTCAATATAAAGTTTTCCGGATTAAATTATGATGACCTGAATCCATAGAAGTTTGTGTTGTAATATAAGCCAAGATAGGAGGAGCATCTTTTGTTCTCTTAGCCAGAAACATTGGTAAAGCTTTCAATTCAACAGGTTGTAACTCACACCAGCAGGGTGATTGGTGCTTCCTGAAAATAGTATTGTAATTGTATTATTAATCACTAAGGTGACTATACTGGATTGGATTGAAACAACAGGCTTGGAATTGGTTATGGGAAATAATAATCTTCATTTTCCTGTCTTTTAATTGAATTTAAAAATTGCATGGTTATATTTGGTAAACATGTATGAAGTTTCACAAGTATAATCACAAGTGATTGCTGTGCAACTCGCTGTAAGAGATTGCCGTGTTGGTGAACTACTGTTACTAATTTAGTTCTTTTTTCCTGTTTTCTTAGTACCAGGAAAGGAGTTTAAAAGTAGGAATGTCAATAGGCTGGGTCAAGTTTGGGTCGCTCTCAGCCTGACAGGTCAGGATAGGTCGGTTTGTGATTCGGCCCGACTATAGGCTGATTGGATTGTAGCTCGGTTCATGACTCGACGAGTTATGGACAGGGCGAGTCAACCTGATCTTATATATTTTAAAAAAGATGAAAAAAATGACGTCATTTTTTAAATAATGGTCGGATCATAGGTTGAGCTGGCTCGTGCTTGGTCCAACTTTAACTTGGCCGATCACTTTTCACATGTAGCTTACCTGTAGTCCGGTTAACTTTGGCCAAAATTAGATATTGTTTTGGAAGTAATAGTTGAGTTACAGGCTTGGCTGGCTCGTGCTCAGCCTGACTTCAGTTTGGCCAATCACTTTTGGCCTATAGCTTGCTTGTGGTCCAGTTAACTTTGGCTAAAATCAAATCAAACCGGATCAAAATGACACATCTATTTAAAAGAAAGAGGAAATTGAGAATTGGGATTACACAATATTTAACATCTTTTATGAGTCCTAAACCTTCCATTTCGTACAATTAAGTGCTTTGGACTGGACAATCGAAACTCGGGCCAAGGACTCAGGGTCTGTGACAAAGTTTGCAGGTTGGAATAAGTGTTGGAAGTCTCAATTGCAGACAAAATTTACATTTATGTAACTTATATAATATGTGGATGAGATGAGTTAGACGAGTATTAACAGCAAAAATGAAACTTGTGAATTCAAGAGATAAACTTTTGTCCCAAGCCAGAACAGACAACAGTTGGTACAGAGTCTTAAAAACAGAACAAGAACGCACCGACAACTACTTTAGTTTTGGACAAGTAATGGCCTGAACGAGGGCAACTGGGCTTCTGTAGCTTTAGGCGCTGGGTGAAGAAGCAGCTTAGAGCGAGTGGACGATAGAGATAGGGAGAAAAAAGCCTAAACTCAGCCCAACAACTACTTACGGAGATGTTGGTGAATAGCATGAACCTCGCTGCTAATATTGCCCACAAGTTCCCGCTACTCGCTCGAGGTCGTCTCTAATCCCCAGTTCGTTGGTCTCTCTTCTTCTCTCTAACTCGTACTCATTTTTCTATTTCATTTTTGTGACAAAACTCTATTAAAAGCTTTAAAGTTGCATGCTTTTTGCGTTAATATCACGTTAAAGAGAGCGATTCCCTGTGGTTTCAATTGGGTTTTCCTTTTTTTTGTGTGTGCTTGTCTTCAGTTATTGTTCAGTGACTCATCTCACAAGTCACATCTTCCTAAATTTTTGGGAATGAATGGTGTCATTATTTCTGTTGTAATGTCCAGCCCGAATTGCGCAGTGCTCCGTCATTATGCTCTCACTTTTTCTGGTTGTGCTTTTGGGGATGAATCTCACTGGCAGTTCGTTGAATCGATTGTTTCAGTTACTCGTCGTATTGGATTTGTACAATCTTTAAGACTGAGCACGAGCTTTAAAGCGGGGTGCACAAGGAAAATGGCTGGGACGTTGGAGAAGTGTGATTTTGTTGTCGAGAACAGCTTGAGTGTTGTTCGGCCAGCAACAGAAAGATATGTGGATGAGGCAGTTGAAGATCTCAGAGCTGGGAAGGTCATTGCAGTTCCTACAGATACGCTCTATGGATTTGCTTGTGATGCTTGGTATACCATTTTAACTTCACTGTCTGTCAATAAAAACCACAATTATTTCCCTCCTTTTTTGTCTTGCTTTGAATGCTTTATTAGAACAAGAGACATATTTAACAGTTCAAATAGATACCATACTAAAAGTGACACCAAACATTTTGGCTTGTAGGTCGATATCTAATATTATACTGCAATTGTTAGTAATGGAGTGCTCCCACTTTATTCATGTTACCGTGAGGTTAATGTCATGATTAAATTCTTACATTTGAAGGAGTCTAGTTGGTTGTTACTATGCTTAATAAATTAATGAATCCTACTTGTGCAACTTATGATTACGAGAAGAAAGCATCCCTTTCATTAAAACTTGCCAGCTTATCAACATAGGCCATGTTTTGAAATCATGTCAAAGAAAATTGTGGATGATACCTTTTCCTTTTGTCATTTCATAGTTGGGCTAAAGAGTGATTAGTGAAAATACTTGAGAAAAAAATACACATCTCCTTTTTTCATTAGCTAGATTTGACTATCTGTCATAATTAGTGGAATTTTGAATATAATTTTGTGAATTTACAGATTCGTCATCCTTTTTTATCATGTCAGTACTTTGGAAGCAGTTGATAGTATTTATGAGATCAAAGGACGCCAGCATACAAGTCCTCTTGCAATCTGTGTTGGAGATGCAATGGAAATAAAACGTTTTGCTGTCACTGACTATCTGCCTCATGGCCTACTTGATTCTCTACTTCCAGGACCTGTAACTGTTGTATTGAGGCGAGGTTTGTAGCTCTTTTTGTGTTTTCTACCCTTGTAGATGAAAATAAAACTGTAATAAAAAATGTAATTGCAGATCTGCTACTCCAGTGAGCAGTGGATTTGGCTCAAATGTTTTTGTAATTTAAGCTAGTGGTTGAATATTTCTCAGGCGAGTGCAGTGAACTAGAGAAGTCCTTGAACCCAGGACTGGATAGTATAGGTGTTCGAGTCCCTGATTGTAACTTTATTCGGGCAATTGCTCGCGGCTTGGGAAGAGCAGTGGCCCTTACAAGTGCAAATCTTAGTGGCCAACCAAGTAGTGTCTCCGTCAAGGATTTTGAAAATCTCTGGAAACATTGTGCTCATGTCTATGATGGAGGTGTGCTTCCATCTGGTCGTGCCGGATCGACAGTAGTAGATCTCACTAAGCTTGGGAATTACAAGATTCTTAGAACGGGGAGGTAAATTTCCAAGCATTCTTCCATTGCTGTGTGGATTCAGTGCCTATATATTGAAATTTATGAAATGATTGTAATGTTATTTAATGATTAGGAGATGAAAAAATTATTGCTAGCTGATAATGTGTAAATATGTTAGTTTGGAAGTTATTTTGAGCATCTTATTTGGAAGATTTAAAATCATGTGAATTTCAGTTGTGATAGCAATGGTGCTTTTGTTATGTTTCTATGCTGAACATCCAAATATGTTCCGAGGTTTAAGAAATCTGAGCGAGTACTTAACTTATTTCAATAAGATTTGTATATTTTCTTTCTTCTTCACTCTGTATTTATTCAAAAGTGTACTTTGTTTAAATTAAAATCAAGGAAACCATTTTCCTTATCCTCAATTATCCATTTTAAAATATTCACTCCAAGCTAATCTGAATTTCTCATTTGTGAAGAATATTATCAAATTTTAACACCTGATCATTTGAGTGATAAGCTTTGTACTATATTTGCTGTGTCAATTGTTGTTAGTGGTGTAGACATATGTACTTTGTCGCAACTTCTCTGCCGTCTAATTGCTTTTGCCCTTCTATTTGCCTGTTTTCACTTCTATCCAGTGCAATGGAAGGGACCGTAATCATCCTTGAAAAATATTCTCTAGTTGAGGAAAGGATGGTGACTTGAAAAGTATATTCTGAACGAGGGGATGTCACTCACCATTGACGTAAACAGGTTATGGATAGGAATGAGCAGAACTATTTCTGCAAATCAATTGTACTTGGTCCAGCTTCAATATAACTTCAGCTATCTCAAGGTTTACTTGGATTTAAATATCTCTAGTTGTCTATTCTTGGAAGTATTTACTATTTTACTGTACTCGGAAGGATGTATGGGGGGAAGAAGTGCAAGGAAAGCCCCATGTTGTCCCCAGAACCGTATCATTAAAAGGGGCAAGAAGTTGTCTGTATGAACTTCTCAAAGCACTACTTACATCATTCATTAGCACAAACTGGTTTCTGTTTGATGGTATTGCTTTTCTTGAGCTAGGACCTTCTTCTCTTGCTAGGGTTGCTATTAGCCGTAGTATATCATGAAGCCTAACCAAAGAAGAGACTGGTGTAGCTTGCAAGGAGAAATACACTCGTAAAGCTTCTCAGCTTCGTATCTCCAAACTAATTTTTGACTGAGAATACGCTTGTCCTTGTACATGGAAATCAATGTTATGTACCTCTTTTTGGAATTAAGTTTTGTATAGCAAACATTATTAGACTTCTTGATGTTGGTTGATTTTGATTGCAGAAAGTGATAAGGTAGTTCACTGTTGATTTCATGCTACTGCTACTACTGCTGCTGCAAATTTGTTATAATTAATCATCAGGGACTATACCGAGTTAGTCAATGAGACAGCTGGCTTTTTGGGAGGATGAAAAAAAAATGGCAAGGTTGCTGATCTTCTGAATTCCATAATAATCTATTCCAAGAATCGCCATTAACGGGAATATATATGTATATATATACTAAAAACTTCATTTGTCAAAGAAAGCTCAGTTTGTAACCTGCTAGGCTACTTTGTATCCATCTGACATTTCCAGGCCGAAAACGTTTTTAAGATGGAAATGATGTCCCAGGCCACAATGGTGCGTGAGATGGCAATTTTTTGACAATACTCAACACACTAGTTGCAAGTAAATCAATGATTTGGTAATTTAAAGATTTGACATTTGACAAGACAGGCGAAATCCTCCAGCCATCATATAATTGAAAGGATTCAGTTCTGGAGAAAGAAAGGATCCAGCCATCATTGGTGCACACTTTTTCAGTCCTGCTCACGTGATGCCTCTTCTGGAGATTGTACGGTCTGATAAGACTTCTGCACAAGCAATTCTAGATCTCA
>JANVCL010000213.1:7994848-8006752 GCA_026546855.1 Erythroxylum incrassatum | reverse complement strand
TTCTAGACTACAGGACAATTTCATGTTGCAACTCTCTCTACAAGATTAATGTTAAGATTTTGGCTTCTAAGCTAAAACTTGTCATTGTATGCCTTATTAATGATTCGTAGGGAGCTTGCGTTTAAGGAAGACTAATAAGGGACAACATACTCTTAGCACAGGAACTATTTAAAGGTTATAGTAGGAGCAACTCACCTAAACCTTGCGCAATAAAAATAGACTTTCACAAAGCTTTTGAGTCCATAATTTAGAATTTCATTATGTAAATACTAAAAGGCTTTAAGTCCCCTAAGACCTTTATTAAATGGATCTATCAACGCATCTCTACAATATCCTTTGGTGTACTAGTTAGTGGTCTTCTAACAAAGGTATTTTAAAGGGGTAAAAGGTTGAGATAAGGACACCTCTTTTATCCCTATCTATTTATCCTAAGTATAGAAACCCTCACAAGACTTATGGCTTTCTACATTACGAACGACTAAAACTTCAGCTTTTACTCTGGGTGCAAAAAACTCAAGTTGTTTAATCTTAGTTATATTAATGATATTTTGCTTTTATGTAAGGTAAAAGTGAATTCAATAAGGCTACTAATTTCCCCTCTAGAAAATTTTAAATCTCTCAAGACTAAGCCTTAATAAGGACAAAAGCCACTTGATTATATTTGCTGGATGCAAAGCTTCTGCAAATTGTCCATCTAACATTTCAGGGCTACATTATAAAGAACCTCCGTTCACATTCCTCGGGCTACCTATTTTTACCAAGAAACTACAGTACAAAGATTGTATACCATTTCTAAAAAGAGTTTAAAGGAGGTTGAATAATTGGTGCAACAAGTTTTTAACTCTTGCATAATGTATATAGTTAATCATTTCAGTATTAAGCTCCTTTCACACCTATTGGTCATCACGTATATTTTTGGATAAGGGAATAATAAAATACGTTGACAAACTGACGAGAAGATTCCTATGGGATGGTTCTAAGGGTAAAATGGCTATGACAAAAGCTAAGTTGTAGGAGGTATGTATCCATAAAAAGGTTGGTGGTTTGGGTATCTAATCATTGAGGATTTCTGATAAAGCTCTTATGGTTAAAAGGGTTTAGAGAATCTTAACTAACTGTGAAGTTTTATGGGTTAAATAGAATAATACTTAATTTATAAAAGGTAAAAGTTGGTGAAAAAACATGCTACTTCAACTATATCATAATTTATGATACAACCTTTGAAAACGAGAGGATTTTTTACAACAACTTTAAATGTATACTTGTGAATGAAAAACTAACTTCCCTATGGTTTGATAACTTGTGTACCTTAGGACCTTTAATAAACTCTTTTGTAATACATCCATTGGCTCACCAATTTCTCCAAAATGGAGAAGTATGTTCTGTTATTCATAATAATATATAGAGGGAGGAATTTGTTGCTAACTATGGGGATAGTCTACCTAATTACAATCCTAATAGTGACATTTAAGACACTTGTTAAGGCATCAATCAGGGAAGTTTGACTTGAACTCTTGCAAAACCCTTTTTAAGGTCATACTTGAGCAAGCATCCTTAGGCTAAGATTATCTAGGAAAACAATCTACTTCCTAAAATTTTAGCATTAAAAGTCTAAATTCCCTATTTTAGATAGAGTCAATTTTCTCATATGTCCTAGTCATTGTAGGCTCTGTAATAGAGCACCTGAATCACCTAACTACCCTTTCTTCTCCTATGATTTTGCTAGGAGAATATGGGACAACATCCAGAGCAAATGTTATTAGGAGGAAAGGAACCTAAGCTACTTAGAAATGTTGAACAAACTGAAATTATATTGTCCCTCTATATATAAAGGAGATAATGTATGTCGAATAATTGCCCTAAGAAATATGATATACGCTATCTGAAATAAGAGGAATATAAGAATATTCTAAGGGATAAAACAATAATGGAAGTAAAGATGGACCCAGAGGTAAGGATTAGGGAGCAATTCATCACACAGAATGTAGCACCCCACTCTTATAGTACATATCTTCGAACATACCGACGGTATTCAAGAACCTAGTCTACGAGAGTGGCATGCTAGAACAATCAGTCAATCAAAATTCATTACAAAATTTTCTAAACAACACATGCATTTGTGGAAAATTAATAAACAAATTGAGCCCATTTTATTCATAAACATTTTCATTCACAAGTGTTACTACACTCATTGTTCAATTTTATTTACAAACATTACCAATTTGGAAAGTCATTACACAAATAGAATTATTCAAATAACTGAGGTATAATAATTGCGGAATGCACAATTTGATACAAAAATAAAAAATAAATGCAGACACGAACTGATCCCGACTTCTATCTCTTACTCAAATGCAGGGACTTGACTCCAATTTGTCTACTTGGAGATCTTCTCTAAGCCTAAAAAAATGCAAATTTTGGGTTGAGTTTTGCGAACTTAGTAAGTGGACCATCCTCAATGGCCACTCAATCACATAACACATCAATACATACAATCACATATTTCACATCATTTCATTTATCATCTTGTAGCATCACAAAACTATTTTGTTCACAATTTTCACATTTCACATTCAATACAATCAAACAGTTCGTTTCAATCATTCAAATCATACGTATTACTTATATATGTAATGCACATAGGACTCACTTTCAGTTGTTATTTTTGTGACCGAGTGCTTATAACTGTCCGGTATCTATTGTGTATACTGGGCTTATTGATAACTGTCCCGCATCCATTGGGAATATCAGACTCATTATACATAGTGAGCTTTTGGCTCTTAATCACATCTTGAGCTTTAAGCTCTTGTTCACTTTCTGAGCTTTAAGCTCTTTCTTGATGGCTACTCTGGTCATAACAACCTTTATATTGTCATGTATTTATGTAATAAAATGCATCAATCACATAAGATCAATCAGCCACTTTATTTCACTTTACACATTCACTTTCATATGTTATCGGACCTTGGTTCGGCATTCAACATTTAAGTTAAGAAAACACATAGTCAGTTCTATTCAATATTTATTTCATGCATCAAACGCCTCAGACATTGAATGTCCGGAATCAGTACAATCACATTCACATAATCATTCAATACATAATTTAAACAGAATAATCATTTAACGTAGGACCATCTAGGTCGACTCACAGTACGCTTCAGATTAGCATTAACTTCCATGATCCAGAAACATCTGGATACGGACATTCTATCCTATATCATCATTATGCAAAACAGATATTGCAAACACATTATTAATTGCACAATCTTATGAATACTCAATCACATTCATATGTTTATGTATTGTGTATAATGCATGCTCAATGACAATCTCGGGTATATTATCTAAATTCACATCTTATGCTCATTGTCATTTCATAATTCATATATGTCTAATTGAACTTAAGTTTACACTTCATTTGTACATGATCATTTTAAGTTCACCATTCAATCCTTATCCTTTGTATGTGTCTAGCTTATTCTTAGGCTTACACCTCAAGAACATTTCGTTATTCTAATATCATAACTCAATTTCTCGTCATTTCTTTTCTAACATTATATTATTCCATAATTTATTACCTATAAAAACACATCAATCTACCCACATTTCTCATTCACGTTTTAACATGTACCCATCCTCATTTTATGATCATTTAACTCTTAACTATCATCAAAAAATGTTTCATTCAACAAATAAAGAAGAGAAATGCTTATACTTACTTGTTTAGCTTCAATGTCCTCAAAACACACTTAACCCTAGCTTTTTCAACATACTCGATCATCATCTTGCCAAAGTAGAATAGGTGGGTTTTCTATCAAGAAGAAAATATAGCAAGAACCTAGTGATGGAAAGGTTCAGCTTTGATGCTTAGAGAAGAGAGTGTCGTGAGAAAGGGAGGAAGATGAAGAAAATGAAGAAGATGGAGACGAGAGAAGCATGTATCATAATTAGCAAGTAAAAGACCAAAATACTACATGTCACTTTCTCATGGTACTCTTTTGGTCTTTTAATCTACTAGTCCATTTGTCTCCAATTTTCAATTCAAATTTCTCCCAATTTTTAATAACACTTGTCATTAAATCCCAATGTCATTTATAAAAATTTCCATTGCCATTTGACTCTTATTTCTACTACTACTCATCAATTATTCTGCCATTTGTCATTTTTCTAGTCCAAAAATACCCCTTAAATTCAAAAAAATTCTCATAATTATGTATGATAGCATTAGCCCAACTCTAATTTATACGTGGAGGCTCTAAAGGCAGAATGAACAATCCTATAATGATAAGCAATGCAACCCTTGCAATTAATCAATAAAAGTGTTAGAATGGGGGAAGTAAACTAACTAAAACAAGGTAGCATGAGGAAGGGGGAAGTCTCCAACTAAGCAATTAAGGCAAAACTGGAAGCACCACTAAGAGGCTTTTAACCATATCGAAACCTACAAATCACCTTAGAGGATTTATTAGCTTGCACAAACAAAATTACTTGAAGAACTAATCGTGGAGAAGAAGATGCCCTGACCTGCATACGGAGATGCGAATAATAACGCTATCTACATTGATTATTGGTTACTATAGGGAAATAATTAGAAAATAAACTTTTTGAATAAATGATTAGTTTATTTGTAATTAGCCTTAATGGGTATTAGTTGGGTGTATAATACGACTTGCGTGCGATAGTATCAATATATGACTTCTAATATTTCATGAGTAATATTACTTATGAAATATTAGAAGTCATATAACAAATAATATATATTATTTCTATTTATAAATTTTTTCAACTAAAATTAAACTGTTAGTTATATTAAGATATAACTTAACTATAAATAAAATTTAATCTTAGTAAAATTAAATCTCGTATTTAATTTTTAAACTTTTTAAAATTTCAAAATTTAATCTAACATAATTTAAATTATTTTTCTTTAATTTTTATATGTGAACATTAAATTAAAATTATAAATTATAATTCATAATTCATAATTCATAATTAAAATTAGATAAAGAAAATTTCTTTCTAATTATGTAATTAAATAACTTATAATCATATATAAAATTGACCACTTAAATATTAAATAGATATACCAAATAATTTAAGCATTTCGTCATCTAATTAGGGATGTCAAAAAGGATCCGGCTTGGCCCGATTTTGGTAGGAGCAGTATGGGCCGGACCGGCTTATTGACATCTCTATATCTAATGTTCTGATTAAATATTTATATCTACTCTGTTTAAATCTAATCATGCTTATTCTTATTATTTAGTAATTAATTTATATTTAATATTTAAAATAACCTTTTAACAATAGAATTCTTTAAATTACTACTAATCAAGAATAATTAATTACTTTTCCTAATTACTTTAGAATAACAAATCTTTTATAATTTACTCAACTATTTTTATATAGTTGGTACTATATTCAAATGTTATCAACTAATATTCCCTAAATAGAATAGGTAATTACTATTTTCAAAATATAATAATTTCTATTTGTAATACCTTGATAATTTCTAAGTACAAAATCTCATACACAACTACCATAATGATAAAATTTACAGATACATAAATAATGTTCTATTTGGGGTCTTTACAATTAGACAATTTAGTGAACTTATTTTTAATTAAGCACTCATACATTTGTTTTAATACCTTTATATTTTAATTTATGAAATCAGCTACGTGTTTAGTAAGAAAGAAATATAATGTATGCTAATATATCTTGATAAAATTAAAATTAGAAATAATTTAATAATAATAAATAAATAAAAATTGAATATCATAATTATAATGTGATCTTATCATTGTATAGTAATTATTTTAGAGATGTTATGTTAACTATTAAACTTCAAATATAATCAATAAAAATAAAAGTATCTTTATTAATTAAAATAGTAATGTGATACATTAAATTAATCTACTCCATATGCATAAATCGTTACACTGCATAAAAAGAGAACGCCACGAACAGGAATACGGGGTAAACGAGCATAATCATTTGAAGAGTTCGCTGCCAAGTGTTACGGCGCTGATCTCCTCAGAATGCAAGTAACCCATTTCTCTCGCTTGAATCTCTTCTATCTCTTGAACAATACTCATCATTGATGGCCTTTCTGTACAAGTATTCACGCATCGTAAAGCCAGCTTCATCATCTGTTGTGCAGCTCCCATGGTGTCTTCCCCAAGTGTCTTATCAACAAAATCTTTGAGATCACTACCCGTAGCCTGCAAGGAAAGCCAAAAAACTTGAGTGAGAATGAAAATAGTCTTACTGAAACTATCACAATACAAATATTTCCTTCAATCCCTCCAATGGGATGATGCAAAAGGTTTTATCAGCATGGTTCAAGCTGAACTGAGAAGATTGCTCAACAGATATGGAAAATATTTAAACTAAGTAATATCAGATCGAACAATGAACTCCTTGCTTTAATAAAAGATATAATGTAAGCAAAAGTTTCTGTTCATCATGCCGTAATGAATTGTGTAAAAATGCATTCTTTTTACAGCGTAATCGCCATTAAATGAATCTCATGCAGGACGCAGAGAATCAGTAACATGTTGGAAAACATAACATGAATCGATAAGTGGGGATATGTGGTGGAGTTGATAACAAAGGAAAGGAAATGTTTGTACGTGTAATAGAAGATTATGCCCAGAATTTGACCAACTGCTTCCATCAGCCTCACGTCCACTGATCAACTCCAATAAGAAAACCCCAAAACTATACACGTCGCTTTGCTTTGAGAAGTTCTCATACGAATCTAACCTTTGAGGAAATGGGTAAGATAGATTAGACTATACTGTTCTAACCATTATAAGAACAAACTATGATGATGTTTAGCATATGTGAACAAGGTTGAAGAGAACGGATGGTCATCATTGCATGTGAAAGCAAAACTGATATCTCCAGGACTCAAAATAAGTGACCAGACATGATTGAATGAACATACTCTGGATCAAGGAAGCAGTCAATCGCTGAAGATGATCCAACACGATTGAATTCCATAACCAGTTTAGAAAGACCATAATCAGAAATTTTCGCTGTAAACTTTTCGGTGAGAAGAACATTACTCGTTCTGAAGTGCATGTGCAGGAAAGGAGGTACCAAACCATGAAGATGTTGAATTCCTGATAAAATGAAGTATTGAGTTTGAAGGATCAAATTTTATAAAATATATGTCAATAAAAGGACATAAACCTTCTTATACCTCTTGCTGCTCCCAAAGCTATTAGCAACCTTTGTCTCAAGTCCAACTTTCCAACTGGAAAGCCATTACTATCTGGAAAAAGAGGAAACTAATGAATCACCTGTTTGCTTTGGCACAGAGAAAAAGAAGTGAGAAGATAATCATACCATAGAGATAATTTCCTATGTTTCCGTTAGATACATAGTCGTATACAAGTATTTGCTGTTGCCCATCTTCATAATAACCAATAAGTTTGGCAAGATTCTCATGGTTGATTGTAGCGATAATTTTCACCTGCGTTGGATGGGAGCATGGCCAAAGCATAAAAACCAGTAAATTGAGAATCATCTTCATCTAATAGATAGATTCACCTCGTGAAAGAAATTCTGAATCGGGTTCTTGATGCGTCTCTTTACGGCAACAATTGATCCATCAAGTGGGAACCCCTTATAAACTAGACCAAATGCACCTTCTCCTATAATCTTACTTTTACTGAAATTGCTTGTAGCATGCTGGAGCTCCTCAATGGAAAACCGTCTTAGAGCTTGTGTGTTGAATGAAGACGCAGCACCAGCATACGGCAAAATATCAACTCTTTCCAACTCAACTGTACTAGAAACAGAGAAGAAAACATAACCAAACTTCCCAAGTCACTTGAGAGCAAACAGAGAATCATTTTTACACCAAGAGCCTAGCCACGTGAAAGGTGTGCATAAACATCGATTAAGCAGAACATGCATTTGGTTAACATACGGATTTTAAACAAAGTAGAAAAGAACATCTAAGCTGCTTATTTTCTTGCATCATTAGTGAATTGAGTAGAACTTACGGGCAGCGGATTGTGCAGAAGATTCTGTGTCTGAGTTTTGCTTTACAGATTTCTTAATATGCATCAAGCACAAGTAAACAAGCACCACGAAGATGATCACAAGTAGAGCTGCACCAACACCGCCAGCTATGGCAGCAGCTTTTGGTTTTGCTGGGTTCTTACTGTCATCGGATTCCACAGGTGTCAATGTTGGAATATCAGCACTGGTTCCACCACTTGCAGCCCCCGTCTTTCTGCTGCTTGTTCTATACAATTCGTGTAATTTAATTTGAAAGCTTGAGAATAAACAGTTTGGACCCGAAGGCGAATATTTGACAAAGTTAGCATGTGGAAGAAGTGAATGGCTCCCAGGCAACCTGTACATCGCCGTTTAGTCATTAGAAATACCTTGTGCCATCACAGAGAGGTTGGAGAAGTAGCAGTCAGACACCATTTATTCATAAGCCTAGCTTTATGCCTTCGTCTTAGAACACAAAAATTCCCAAAATCTTGGTTGGGAAGATTGGTTTAGAGAATTATAAAAGCATATAAAGTTTTATGTTATGTTCATTCATATATATAGCTCAAGGTAAAGGACGAGTCACATGGCAATTTCTAGGTTGCTCGAGCAGAGACCTGCATTATCAGCAGCTCTCCCTTTTATTACTTGAATATGGCTGGTAATTTCCAATAGGATTCCTTTATTATTCTGCTCTAAGATGTTTAGTTGTATGCGTACCATGTATTTGTCATATTGGATTTGTTTCTGTATGTCAATAACTTCCCGCTAGCTTACCTGATTATAATTGAGTTGCATCCGATGGAGTTCATTACTAATTCAAAGAATAAGACGCCTATTTTCTATGGGGGAGAGAGGAGCTTACAAAGGTTCACCACCTGGACCATTCAGCTTATATTGGTTCACACCTGTAAGCTGTTGCGGGCATATGTATCTCCATAGCCTACTGCTAGATCGTTGAGGACCGTCAATTGTGCTCTTGCAAGCAACAGAAGCTTCAACTGTTATAAAACTCCAAAGATCAGTGTAAAACATTGCAAAATCAAAAGCATCCAACTCAACTGGGTTAATTGAATATGGCGAGTAGAAGTCAGAAATTTGTGTGTTCAGAACAAACATATGATCCAATGAGTGTCCGTGTAACACAACGATAACAAGGTTAGCATGCTTCCAGTTTTTTATTCATTCAAATCCGAAAATGAATTACGTAAGATTGAGCTTGGAGAATTGATGAAATGCTGGAATGGGATTGCCACGAAGAATTAAGTACTCTGCAATATCTGAACCCAAGAGATTTTGTAAGTTAAAAACTATGGAAAGCATACCATAGAGAAGATGAACCAATAGAAGCAGCGGCAGTTGTTGCCCCCAACACAATTGCATTGCATTGTCAGCAAACATCACTCCATTAATGCTTTCGACTAGGGCAAATCCTGCATACTGGATACTCCGAAAGTCGACACAGAAACGTCACTACGTGAACTTGACTGTAACTTTCACGAGCTCAAACAAGAGTGGAACTGTGGAAGATGAAGTTTCTACGCCAATATGGTCAGATTGTTATAAAAGGGTATAACTATAACCTGTGACAATGGTTTCGAAAGGTATGCGGTAAATCCCTTCAAGTGACCCTAGTTATTATTATCATGAGAGAAGAAAACGCTTCTGGAGTATCTGCAAATATTTCTGGTTGAAGGAAGAAATACCCAGAACTTAAACTTCGAATTCGTATAATGGTGCAAATGTTACAGATGATGAAGATACATCGATGAGATTCTGACAGAGCAGACAAAGAGGTATTCAGTACGCAGAGGAAAGTTAAAGGAATCGTGTAGCACAAATTTCTATGTCACTTTTCTTGGTGTCAATGAGCTGGATGGACACTGAGAAAAGCTACCAGATATTCAAACTCACTTGAGAACTTTACATCCCATATGCCTTAAAGCATCACACTTGAAACTATCTACGACTTCAAATTCCAGCTAAGTAGGTTAAAAGAGGAGTCATAGAAGACATATGAAATCCTGTCATTACTGAAGTGGACACAAGGATCCTTGTTTTGCTCATACTTCATAGCCTCAATAATCCCTGTCCTCTCTCTCCATACTCCCCAACAAAACTACTATTCTGGCTAATTAACCAAATCACAAATCCCAATGGTTTCCACAGGGAATCTCGAAAAGTTTAAAACAGCCATCTTAAGAAAATGCTTTCCAGACAATAAACACCACTGGAGAATGCTTTCTGATTCTCAGAATTGTTAAGCATCAGAAGCTCCAAATTCGAAATAAGATAAAAGATAATCTAGAAAAGCCAAAAGTCCTGTTAAAGTACATTTAGCATTGCAGGAATACAGGCTTTGGAGATGTTGTTTCTGGAAATGCTTCAAGTTCCTCTCAGATAGAAGACAAAGATATTAACGAGTTCTATCACTCGTTTCTCTCATGAACAATCTCGAGATTTTCTGCAAAATCAAAACGTTGACAAAAACAAGGGAAAAAGATACAGAGAAAAAGAAATGGGAAAGTTTTAACTCGTAGTCTAAATCTAAAAATCTGTCAAAAAGCTTTTTTCAGGCATTTGGTTTAGCTATCTATCCACAACAGATAATACAGCCAAAAAAGTTGTAGATGTTAGCCCCCAAAAAAAAGAAGGAAAAATTAAATTGGAACAACTTATTTTAATGTAAGGAGTCGTGAGAATCACTGCCCTAAGTCAGAAATTGCCTCTTTGCGATGCAACAGGACAATGGGATTCGACCCTAGGGTTAATGCCTTCTCCACCAGTTTTAGTGCACTCTAAAGAGCGGAGTAGGAACTGTATCCGACAGCAACAGGTAAAGACTTGTGTTTGATGAAGCTTAAAAAGAACAAAAATGAATAATGCTTGATAAACTTTTGTACTACAGACGCGAATAAGTGTGTAAAAAGGTCTGGAATGTTGTACGGAGAAAAATGAAAGAAAGTATGACAGATTGAGAAGCAGAAGTCGGTGTAAAGCAATGCATGGGTCATATATATATGTACTAAAAATAAGAACATTGGAGTACAATAACAACGACAATTAAATCACATGAATGTAAGGCGTGATGGTCATAAGCTAGAACATTTTGGACGTTTGTGTAATAAAAATGTAAGGCCATGCATTATGGTGTAATAAAGTGGGATGTTTTGGAATAATCGATACCAACAATCAACCACTTGGTCCAAAATGTGAGAAACAAACTGTCATAGTTTAAGAGAAGGATTGATGAACAACCAGGTGAACTAGGTCTTGAACCTGGTGTCTAAGAAAATCGGAGATAGAATCTGCTAAAGAAATAAACAACCTCAACACGTCCTGGTCTTATGATCACTCTAGAGAGATAGCTCAAATACTTTCATAGGAGGCTGGCTAGCCCCCCCACAATCATTTAGGTGAGTCTATCAAGTGTGTATTGCTCACACCACCTAATCTTGGGATATGAAACTCATTAAGGATTAAACAATTCAACTTTATCAAACACAGTAAAATTATGCTAAGGGATGCAATGCAACAACTGAATGTATATTAGGATTATTCCATAAACAATATACAAGTAAGTAGTCACCATATAACTAAGTTTGATCTATTGAACTTGGTTTTTCAAGATTGGTGCCCATCACGAGGTAACTACACAGTTGGGCTCAACCCCATCCTTTTAGCATACTATGAAACTAGTTTCCTACACAAAGCTTTTGTAAATAGATCCACTAAGTTTCTCTCTAACTTGACATAGTCTAGAGAAATTACACTATGTCTAATTAAAGTACAAACAATTTTATGTCTCAATCTGATATGTCTACTTTTGCCATTATGTGCCTTGTTCTTGGCAACATGATAGCAGCATGCGAATCATAATGAAGGAAC
>JANVCL010000213.1:7949134-7970641 GCA_026546855.1 Erythroxylum incrassatum | reverse complement strand
ATGAAACTTGTGAAACTTGTCAAGTTTAAGAATAATCGAATCAACCTTTGGTGAAAGGATGATGATGGTATTGAATTGCTAAATCTTATACATGTGATGCATTCGACGGAATAACAATTCATAAAAGGCTAATGCTTATATTTCATTATATTACTAATGACTTTCTGTGATATAGTCATATGTATTAAAAGAAATGTTGATTTAAAATTTTGAAAATTCAAATTGTTTAAATCTAAATAAAAATTAGGCAATAAGAATGTTGAAACATTTTGATGAGATCATTATGGTGAGTTTTAAATTTTCGATTATCTACATGGAATGAGATTCTCTGGTGTATACCTTCATAACTAAATTCATAAGAGTATGTTTCATGTGAGGAAAATACAATATGGAATATTGTATGAAGCAATATTATTTCTTCTATAATGATGTCTAGTACAATGACTTACCTTCTACAGTTACAATTAAATCAAATTAGCAAGATTTCATATTACATATGAAATGCTAAATTTTTAAAAGAGTCAAAGTTAATTATTTAAGGATGTGATGCTGTCTTGAAGCATGTCTATAATCCATTAAGTTTAGAACTAAAATGGGTAACAAAGGTTACAAGATATCCAAAAGGTTAGATATGATCTTACAGACTTATTGAACAAATTGTTTATTTCAATACATACTTATAGAAGAACAATTCTCAAGATAAGTAGTGGAAGTAAGATAAAATTTAAAAAGTTCAAATCTTATGACAGCACATCTAATTGGAACTAGTGCCTTTAATGATACATTTGATATATGGTTGAAAGGCTACGAGACATTGAAAGATCCACTTTTATGATGAAATTATAAAGTTTATTTGGATTGTGAATTTATCATGTTTACAAGAATGTTAGTGGGAGTATAGTTTTTCTCTTCAGTGGAAGTATATAAAGACATATTACTCATAGAGAACAACAATTCTAACTTTCAATTGTTGAAACTATAATTGTATAAGAATAACTCTTATTGGATAAGAAAAGGTAATAACTTAATTCTGGAAATTAGATATATAGAAATAGATTGGAAGTTGTTCACCTCTTGTAAATCCAAGTACATAGATAATGTACTAAAGATATTCAGTATTTGAGATATCAGATAATTATGAAGTATTAAAGATATTCATTACTTTATGTATGAGTTGATATTTGAGTTCAAGATGATAAAGATATAACTTTAAAAGTAAATTGTAATTAAGGTTTATTTACTTAGAACAATATCATTCAAGATTGGAAAGGTTCCAATGTAGCAATGGTTGCCAATTAAGTCATAATACATTTCCATTTAGTGAAAATTATTATTTGGATCAATAAGTTCTTTAATGAACTTGATATAGTTCCTTACGTTGTTTAAGACAAAAATGTATTGTGGAACATTAGAGCCATTTGTCATGCAAAAGGAGTAAGGTCTCATCAAAGATTCAAGGATGTATTTAGGAAAAAATTTCTTAATTATGATAATAATTGAGATGGAAGTTGTGAGATATAAACAAGTGTTCACTATACAGAATCTTGTAGAATTCTCTCATTAAACCACTGTCCCAGCAGTAGTATAATTGTCATATGGTGATATGGTATGAGATACTTAAATGATTGGCTTAGTGTAAGTGGGAGATTATCAATTTGTTCCCTAAAATTAATTGCTTTGGATGTAGTTTAGTGACAATTCTTTAAAGGCATTCTTTATCTTGTATATGTTTAGATGTATATGATAAAGTCTATGAGATAATTCGACATTACAAATGAAATTATAATTATGAGATTCATATTGCCTGTATGTATTATCCCTAAATTGTTCATAGTTATTGTTTTATTAAGATTGGACATTAATAGAACACAAAAAGAATAACATATGTTATGCTTTTCCTTATGAAGAAAATATTCGATCTTAAAGGCTAAAGTATGGAGATACTTAAACAAATATGTGGGTGTTTGTTAGAGAATAAGATCATTTAACAAACCCGACATGAGAGATCCATTTAGATCATTACTTGCACGTCTATGGAATTCTCATTGTGATGATTGTATAAGTGATCATTTGACTTGAAGTAACCAAAGTTATCTTGTATGGGGATTGTTATATTTTGATACTACTTATGACCTACTTAATCATGAGTTATTCAATCGGTAATTATTTGATGTATCGTGAACTATATGGAGGTTATTGTGTGATCAACATAAGATTCATCACCCTAAAGTAATTAAGGATAATGTTTTGTTGTTTTCAATAACTATTGATTTGGGAAATCCTTGGCTAAGGTGAATGATGTTTTGTAAATAGTTTACAAAAGTCATCAATTGAATCGATAGCTAATGGCAAAGAACTAATATGATTGGATTCAAAGTAGAGTAGACATTAATTCCATGCTTTATGTCTAATCGGAGCATTGTATGATAAAATCATTGAATTATACAAAAAATCATGCACGGAAAGGTTAGTGAAAATCACTTTGACATTCCTAAATATTTGAGTGGTCATGACATGTTGTTAGATGTCAATCTTGATCTATGAGTATGAATTGTTTAATTGGAGAATTAAACATAAATTAAAAGAAAATTTAATTTATCTAATTCCAATTATGAATTAGAATTATAATTTGTAACCATTGCCAATATATTTGAGAATCTAATAGGTTTAATATATAGAATAAGTCGAAGAGAGCAAAGTTAGTTTAATCAAGTTGGACTTGATTGTAAAGTTTGAGAAACTTTATGATTAAATATGAGATATATAATAAAGAAGGATCAATATGAGATATTGAATCTTATTTGGGCATAATTGATATTTAATTAGAATTAATAAAGTCTAATTAAAATTAGAATTTAATTATAATTAAATTAATAAAACGTCCAAAACTTATTATAAATAGACTTAAGCTCTATGAAACTAACACTTCTTGCTTAATCCTCTTTTGTAAGAGTTACGAATTTCTCTCGACCCATTTCGTGGATACAGTTAGAGGCTAGACATTTGTACAGCTACGGTGGTTGAGACAAATTGCTTTTAGAAATGGTTCGAGAGATACAACAAAAATATGATGAAGCTTCGAAATAAGGTACGAATTCAGATTTACACTCTATTATGATTTATGTGTTAATCATTTTATAAAATTAAATTGTTCTTGATTTTCGAGAAATAAATTTGTGAAAAAAATTTGTAATTATTTCGCTGCGACTGAGATCAAATCCTATTTTAGCTTCCCTTCGTACTTTTGACCCACTGCTATTTTGCCTCATTTTATTCTTTATAAGATTCATTCTTAACGCTCATAAAAAAATAAGGGCCCTTTTTCTATTTTACTCAGGCCTATATAATGTTCGAAACTTCCCTCATAAGCAAACCACACTTTTCATATCTTTTTTTTAAAACTTAGCAAATTCATTAATCAAAACGAAAAATCAAAACAATAAGAGGAACTTTTCATATCTTATATTCAAATTATTGACAAAAAATTATGCACGGACACATGTAACACACATGCTGGAACTAAATGCTACTTGTAATTTTCATCTGGTGTGGAACGTGGCGGGAACGCTTACTTGGCTTCGCATTGGGAAGTGCATTGACGGGTGTCGGAGGCGAATCCTCAACTTCCGAATACCCAGCTCAGTCTCACCCACAATCTCAGGTTAATTCTTCTTCCCTATCTCTCTATCTCAACCTGCTGCGTAACTATTGATCTGCCTGTGTTGTGAAGTTTTTTTATACTGACGCACATGGGCATATGGTAAACCACCACTGACACCTAATCTTTTTAGTACATCTATGGGAAAGAAATGCAGTAGACCACTATTGTCCTCAAAGAGCAAGAACTATGGCTTCTGGTTAGATACCGCACGTATCTAAGATTGCTACATGAAATTAACATCTAAATCTCAATGATTTTCAGTGGGTATTCCGAAGGGAATTTCGCTCTCGACTATCCGATCCGGTTTATCCCTAAAACTGATTCTCAATTGAACCAGTGAGAATTGATTAATTGACCGAATAGACCGGTTCGGTTCAATAAATTTTTTTTTAATTCTTTACATTATATCAGAGGTTTATATCTTTTAAAGCGTGTCTATTTTTCCTCTGTAATCAAGCATTTCCCTTGTTGCCTATGATGATTCTTTTAAGTTTTCTTGCCGCAATTGTATCTAAAGTTGGAAGTGTACATTGGATCCATTCGTTCACTTAGCATTCAAAGGATAATTTAGCCGATGACCGAAGTTGTACTTGGAGTACCAACCAACGAGTTACAAGTAAAATCATAGGTACAAATCCCACGCAGAAAACTAGAACTGAGGCCAGGAAAATCAGGAGAATCACTACGACCGGCAGGAAAAACGATACTAGTAAAGGTTGGTGGTGATAATCGTGAATCCTACTGTAACAAACCACATCAAGCATCAGGCTGGCTTTGTACAGAAATGGCTCTGCTTTTGTTGGCTCGACGCGTAATGAAAACATATTAAGCACCCATGGCCAGATCTACCACAAAAGCTGAACAGAAGACAATGCTGGCAACGCCACCACCTCCCATTTGACGGACACTGCTTCTGGAAGTGGGTACGTAACTTTCTTGTGCTTTAGTAGCCTCCACTTGAAACGCCACAGGCAGTGGCGTGCAACTGGATGACGTGGTGCATGGGTGCCCAGTTTGTGTCTCTTGTCCTTTTGGATGGAAAAACTCAACTGCAGATGGTGGGAAAGCCGCTGGGTTCTCATAAACAAGCCCATGAGGAGCTCTCTCTTGGGCATTTGCAATCAGGAGAAGAAGAGACGAAGAGAACAAGAGAAAAAAAGAAGACATGAGAGCCATGGTCGTTGGGTCACTGGTGTTTTGCAGTGGTTGACCTAAAGGTGATGAGTAGTTAGTAGTTGTGGTTCTGAGTGAAAAACATTGATTCGGACTGACATTTATAACTACAAGGTCCTGTGAAGTGGTTGTTGCTTGGCGTTGAATTTTGGCGATGAAAAAGGTTGCTATAACGAAAGGGAACATAATTATAGTAATTATTCCCACCACTTTATTGAATGATAATTATTAATCTGCCCTTTTATCCAGTTTATAATATTGTATCGTCACAATATTAGTGCCAATATGTCCAAAAGAGCCCGGTCTGGTTCAAGTATAACAAATGTTTAACATATTGTAGTTTTATAATTTAAAAACTATAAACAACTCAAATAAACAATTAGTTAGTGTTTGAACGTATAAAACATAATCATATACTTAGATTATTAATTATTAAATTACAGTGACTTATAACTAAATTTTAATAGATTAATACCTCAGAAGACAACTTATGGTATGTAATCACAAATGAACCAAATTTGATTACAAGTTTCAGGATTTCACAATCATGCTCTTAAAATGTGCATAATTAAAAAGAAAGTACTGACGTCATTAGCATGCATGTGTATGATTAATGGAAACGTTTATTCAAACTTAATGGCCTTCGAAAAGAGATTGCTATGAAAAGGAAAAGTCTTACTTGAAGGATGAGCAAAGGCTGGAGTGAGCAACTATAGTAGCCTAGTAGGTAACCCCAGGTCAGGAGTGAGTTGCTGTTGTGGACATTATTGCAAAGAGAGGAGGATAAGCACGCAAGTTCCGGAAATGAATGCTTTCCTTTTCCCCACCTCTAACATATTAAATCATGTCAGCCTTCATCTCATGCCCTCTTTTTCTTGTCCTGGCCCTTTCATTTTCCATCTCCTTTTGTGTGTGTGTTTGTAAAGGTCACATAACTCTCCCACCTCCACATGCAGGAAATAGAGCAGGGACCATTCGAATATTCGCATGCACGAGACGCTCGTTTTGGTTTTCATTGCAATTTCTGGGACTTTCGCATCTTATCTTATGGGCAATGTACCGCTCTAGTCACAAGACCCGCAAAATCGTAACAATTTCCACGATTCGTATGGCAGAGGACTCCTTAAATAGCATCTATCACTTAGGTCTTGAGTTCCAATTTTCAATTAAAAAGAAAACATTTAAAATATAAATATATTTTAAATTATTAATTTTTTGTTGGGCCAACAAGAAGAATTTTCACTTATATGAAACAATTACAACAAGTTCACACAATACATAAGAGAAAGCAAGAAGCAATGCAATATGAGAACTAATCACTGTAGCATCTCTAGCATATCACTTCAACTCACAACATTTAAGGAGGTGTTGGTAATCTATCTCGGCTTAAGATTCCAACCAAAGAAGATGGAGGTGTTAAGACCCAATTACCAAAGCACATCTTTTTGCTGACTTGCTTTGCTAACTAATCAGTCGCGTTATTAGCTTCACGATGTATTAGTACAAAGTCAATACCCTGTAAATGTTGTATTCTGTACAGTATATCAGAAATGTATGGTTGAATTCTCCATTTTCCTTTCCCTTTATTCTTAAGAATTTCAGTATGAACAATCTGTGAATCCATCTCAATCTGTACATTATGATTGCCTTTCTGCTCCAGCAACTTCACTCCTTCACACACAGCTCTAGCTTCAACCTCAAGTGCTGAACTTGCTTTACATTCTTTAGCAATACCATCAACAACAATTCCTTCAACATTTCTTATAATAACTGCCAAACTTGCATCCTCATTTTTATAAGCTCCATCACAGTTCATTTTCAAATAGCCTACAGCTGGCTTGATCCATTGACTCTTCTAAGGCTGCACCCTATTCATACCAACCTACTAACTTATAGGTCTACATTCAGCCAACAATGTATTACTTTTCACAATACATTTAATCGGATCTGACATGGCATGTTTAAAAACCACCTTACTTCTCTGCTTCCAAATGTTCCAAAGCAAAACAACAATTAACACCAAATTATCATTGCCAGTATCACCCGTCTGAAAAGATTCACCCATATCCAACAACCATGCATCTAAAGTAGTCAACCCTTCCCTCGTTACTTTTAAACCCAATGCACTACCAAACCATACACATTGTGCCCATGGACATAATAACAACATATGTTCAAGAGTCTCAGACTCACAAAAACAAATAGGACACAAGTCATTAGTGTTAACTTTTCTTTTGACCAAATTAGATCTAGTAGGCAGTAAATTTTGAAGTGTTTTCTAGAGAAATACCTTAACCTTAGGTGTGAGAGTTAGCTTCCAAAGCCATTTCCAAAGTTTCTTGTCCACAGAATAAGAAGTTGCAGCTTTTCTATTAGCTGTAGTTACTGCAGCTTATTTCAAAATCTGATATCGTACCCTAACTGAATAAACGCCATTCTCAACTACTGGCCAAATATATTTGTCCTGTGATCCTTTACCACACAAAGGAATTTCTTCAATCATGCACTATTGGTCACTAGTTAAAAAGTCACTCACAGCCTCCAGTTTCCACTTTTCAGCTTGAATATCAATCAATTCCTCCACTTTCTTAGGCGCACATGCAGAAAGTCCCTCAGTTTTAGCAACTGCTATACTTTGAATCCATGGTTCACCCCAAATATTAATGCTTCTGCCATCCACAACTTGCCACTAAATATGTTGCTTCAAGAAATCCCTCCCTTCCAACAGACTAGACCAAAGCCAGGATGCTCGTGAACCTTTCTTAGCCTGCAAACATGAAGTTTTAGGAAAATATAACCCTTTCAACACCCTTGCCCATAAAGCAGTTGAATTTGTAAACAGTCTCCAACACTACCGTGTAAGCAAAGCAATATTCAGAAGTTGCATATCCTTAAAACCCATGCCTCCAACACTTTTACTCATTGTCATTTTAATCCAGCTAGCCCAATGGATTCGATATTCATTATCCTTCTACCCCCACCAATAATCAACAAGCATAGCATTAATGTCATCACAAGTTTTTTTAAGAAACTTGATACACAACATAAGGTAAATAAACATAGCACAGGCAACAACTTTTATAAGCACCTCCCTTCCTCCTTGACTGAGAAACTTTATCTTCCATACATTAATCTTCTTGATGATTCGTTCTTTGATGAACTCCACTGCTCTTCTCTTTGTCTATCCCCAGAGAGTAGGCAGGCCTAAATAAGTCCCAGGATTAGCAGCTTTAGGAATTCCAAGTAGCAATTTCAATTCATTCCGTTTGTTCTTAGGTGTATTAGAGCCGAAAATAATGCTTGACTTGGACAAATTCACCATCTGTCCTGAAGCTTTACGGTACTTATCAAGAAGATCAAACATAAAGGAGACATTGGCAGCATCAACAAGCAAGAAAAATAAGGCATCATCAGCAAAAAGCAAATAGGACAGGACTAGACAATCTCCTACTAACCGAAGACCCTCTAACTGCCTAGACTCAATGACCTGATTGACCATTCTGGACAGAACATCCACTACAAACAAAAACAGGTAAGGGGATAGAGGATAGAAGATCCCCTTGCCTAAGACCTCTAGATGGAGTAATAAGACCTGACCTCTTACCATTGACATTTAGAAAATAAGTAACGGAGGAAATGCACTCCATGATCCACCTCATCCAAGTTGAATTGAAGCTCATTTTCTCCATAACTTGCTTCAAAAATATCCACTCCACTCTATCATATGCTTTGTCCATATCAAGTTTCAAAGCCAAACCATACTGCTGCCCTTTTTTTAATCTTAAAATTGTGAAACACTTCACTTGCCACCATAATATTATCCTGTATCTGCCTCCTCTCCACAAAACCACTCTGGTTGCAAGTAATGAGTGCTCCCTTATAAGCCCTCAATATCTCAGTCATAATCTTAGAGATTATCTTGAAGCTGAAGTTACAACAGCTAATAGGTCTAAACTGTGATATATCTTCTGGATTCTTCACTCTGGGCACCAAGGTCACACAAGTCTTATTCATTTCTTTCAACATATAGCCATTCTGAAAGAAACTCTTAACACCAGCAACAATAGCATTTTTAACAATACCCCAAAATTTCTGATAGAACAACCCATTATATCCATCAGGCCCTGGAGCTTTCATCGCTCCAAGATTAAACACAGCTGCCATTATTTCTTCTTCAGTTACCTCAGCAACCAAAGTCTCATTCATCTCGGCTGTAACAACCCTAGGGACGGCTTGGAGAACTTCATCCATAGCACTACATCCCTCATTGGTAAACAGGTTTTGAAAAAACGCACGAAATTGATCAATCACTCCAGATTCTTCCTCTATCCAGTTCCCATCATTTCCTTTTATTCGAAGAACCTTATTTCCCCTTCTTCTTTGTAAAGTTAACTGGTGGAAGAATTTTGTATTCTTATCCCCAGCAACTAACCATTGCACCCTAGATCTTGGATACTGATATTTCTCTTCTCCTTCCCAGGCTTTCTTAAAACTCCAAGCAGTTGCATAATCTGGTTTACATCCTCAGCACTACATTCTGTTTTTTTCCTGCAACTCAACCACCTGTTTCATAATATCATCAATCTCCTTTTGAAAATTAGGAAAAACCTTTCTACTCCAGACAATGAGTTTTGATCGATAGGCTTTCTATTTCTGTACTAAATGGTACAATCTAGAACCACCAAACTATCGTGTCCAACCTTCTGTGATTATCTGGGCACAACCCTCATGCTCACTCCATAATACTTCAAACTTAAATTGTCGGGTACCCTTCTTCTCGCTAAGGGCAGTGTCAAGTAGAACAGGAGCATGATCTGAACCAACAATTGGTAAGTTGGTAACCTGGTAGCTAGGATAAGTTTCAATCCACTGCTAGTTGGCTAGAACTATATCAATTTTCTCCCTAATATTACCTTCTTCCTTCTTATTAATCCAAGTATACCATAATCCTTTAGAAGATAAATCAATAAGTCCTGATCTCACAATCATATCCCGAAAACCTTTCATCTTTCCAGCAGCCCTTCTCTATCCCCCTTCTTTTTCATAGTGGTATAGAAAATCATCATGGACACATAATTCCCCTAGCTTTCCTCACAATTCTCTCCCAATTCATTTTTCTCTCCTTCAAATCAGGATCACCATAAACCCAGAAAATCTTCCAAAGAACACCATCTTCATTATTACACACATCTATGATAATAAGATTTTTATCTTGCTCCACAAAAGTCACTGATACACAATCCTTTCACCTCACTGTTAATCCTCCCTCAATCCCATAAGGAGGAACATACACAGTTGCATCCATGTGACATCTTCTCCTAAGAATTTCTAGTTTTTCTACCTTATTTTTGGTTTCAATAAAAAATAAAAGTAGGATCAAACTTCTTTTTCAATTCCATCAAGCAGGGTTTTGAAACCCGGGTCAGACATCGAACCGAAGGCCTTACTGGTCACCAGTTTGACCGGTTCAACCACCGGTCAAACCGGTGTGACGTTATAATTATGCAATAATTATATTTAATTATATATGATATTAATAATATTAAAAAATACAAAAATATACCAAATAATATAAAAATTTAAAAATTTAAAAATTTATTGAACCAGTGGTCAGATCGGTTCGATCGGTTAATTGACCGGTTTTGACCGGTTCTCACTGGTTCAATTAAGAACCAGTTTTTAAGAGTGAATCGGACCGGATAGCCGACCGATCACCAGTCGAACCGGTTGGTCCGATCCGATTTTCAAAACATGGCCATCAAGTGATGGACTGTCAAGGGAGATCCCACCCCTTGATAGTTCCAAGAAATACACCTCATATGCCTTTGGGGACTGTTAGAGGATAGTCACTCAAACCTCCAGCAGTACCTTGCCTTTCAAGATAGCTAGGCTCAAATTCACTGACACCACCCTTCTTCCCTCTTCCCCTACCCCTTCCAGCACCTCTCTTCCCTTTACCCTCAATCCTTCCGTCCTGTATCACAATTCTTTCCACGCAATTTGCATCACTGTCAACATCCTCAATGTGGTCACTCCCCAACTCAGAAACTTCAATGTCTCAATATGTCCACCTACATCGCCACCCCTACATTGATTCATCTCTATATCAGTGGCAGCCTCACTATCCTTTAATAAAATCTCAGTTTCCATTGTTTGACTCCTTTCCTTATACAACATAGCACTCATACTGTCTTTAAATTGCATCGGCATGGCTTTCATCCATGGACCAAATAATCTCCGCATATCCGCTTCATTCCTATCAACCTTCTCTCGTCTACAACTTCGACCTTGGTGCCCAAAAATTCCACAATTATAGCAAAAATCTATCGTCTTCTCATACCAAACTTTTGCCTAAATCGGGTTCTGTGGTCCTCGTGGAACCCAAAAACCAGGCAACAAAGGAATAGTTTTCATCCTAAAAAAGATTCTACCCAGGCCCGCCTCCCATGTATCCTCATTAATTTCAACCACTTGACCAAGTCTTTTGCCAATTCTCCTAGCATTAATACCAGTAAGTATTTCTAAGGGCAGATTATGAATCTTAAGCCAAAATCTATAAGAGGAAAAGTTGATCTCCTTAACAGTCAAATCCATGCACCAATGTTTCAGAACAAAACAGCACCCCATCACCGTCCACGACCCTTCCCCAATTGCTTTCTCTGCCTGCTCTGGGTGATGAAAGGAAAGTGTGTACAGATTAGGGCTCAATTCACGAACATCCTTAAGCTCCTTCGCAGTTCACATGCTTCGCAACACTCAAAAAATGCTAGTCCTATTCACAATCCTATCAGAAATGAGTTTACCCAAAACCACACATCGCGACGATTCTTTAATTAGATCACGTCCCGAATCCAATGCAATCTCTAATTCAAAATCCGCCATTACTCAACCCCCAAAACAAGCCCCAAAGCTCCTTGAACAAGAGATTGTGGAGTGAAACTACTCTGAAACCCGTCAAGAGTAGAAATCCAATCTCAATACTCCCAAGGAAATCAACAGCAAAACCTAAGACACAAAGCAAAAGAAACAAGACTCAAGCAATGAAATCAAAGACTCAGGAGATTGCCCTAGACTCAACGCAACTCAAAAGCCCTAACCAGAAGCAAGAAAACTCTCAGAACTCGAGAGAGAAACCCCCACGTGGAGAGATACATCGAAAAAACTTTCACTAAAAACAACAGTAGAATATTGAATATTGATGTTTTATTCCCTAGAATTTGATTTCTTCATCTGAAATCAGACAATTGAAGCCAATTGAATAATATTCTCCAGTTATTTTCTACCAAATTATTAATTTATTAAATGTCTTAATAAAAAATAAGAAAGTTCACGATCAACATTTTTTAGTACCCACACAATTTTCTATTTTTGTTAGGCAGAAGAGGCGAGAAATCACGCATAGCCTCCCATTTGAATATAAAAAATGAGTGAGAATGTGAATTCAAAAGGAAAAATATATTATGCATTAGAACAACTACACCAACAATTACTTACATCTAATATAAAGACAACTATCTAAGGATAGGAGAAAATTTAGAAAAACCCCACTATGATAATAAAAAAATCAATAAAATTCCCAGTTTTCAGTGCTTATGAAGTGTTTAGTAGCAACTTAAATCAATTTAGAAAGAAAAAACAAATGAAGAATTCCTCGATACCATACAAAGATAGTTGAATAGGATAAAGGAAAATATTATTTCTAATTCCCTAAAATTCTAAACATCCCAAACTTTGAATACTATCCAAATTAGGAGTCAAGCAAGGGTTAAAATTAGTAGCTCCCAAGAGGCCAACATTATTGAGGAAGATAGCAACATGAGTCTGAAAACTTTTGATCTCTTTCACCGAAATTGAACAATCTCCATTGGCAAAACAACTTAAAACCTTTTTATTCAAAGTCTATTGTCCTTGACATAGATATTGATCAAAAGCATAATGTCTTACAACAAACTAGGTACTTCATTTTATGATTGGAATATAGATGGAATGTCCGAGTACAATATTTTGAATATGTTTCAACAAATGACAATGGCACTAATGCCTATAAAACTCAATTAGGAACTTTTGATCATGCCATAATTGTGCTTATGATAGTTGAATTTTTCAGATAATTGGAAGGTTGGTGAGATTACTACTTAACTGAATCTCAAAGACTTGATATTTTTAAAGTCGTTAGGATTAACAAAGAAGGTGAGACAATCTTAGATGAGAATAGTAAGCTAATTTAGGATGTTATCTCAACTTTAATATTAGCAATTCTTTACATTTTTATAAAGGATCCCTCATACTTAAAAGACAAAAAATGTCGGGTTATTATCCAATCTTAGGTGCAAAAAGCTTTCGAATTTCAAACGGTGCAAAACACTTTTTTAATGAGAGTCATGTTTAGAGAAGATTCAAATTAACCTTTTTGGATGGGAAGTTCTTAGCATGACTTCCTTCTCTATTAGGTGAGAAAGTGGGAAGCAAGATTAGAGAAAGTCATAATGACCAACTTTCTTACAAAATATTAACTAGGTGAGCTAATTAGTTACATATAAAAAGAAGGATTAAAACTTTGCCAGGATATGAAACTCCAAAACTAGTTGAAATATGAAACATTCAAAACCAGAAAAGAATTAGAAACTTTATGTCAACAATTTGATATCTCTTACAAAAATAGTTAGAAAACATGTAAAGATTATAGTAAAGCCCAAAACATCAAAAATAGGAATAAATTCTCATACAAAAAGCAAAAGAGATCCTACAAAAGACACAAGCCAAAGAGATATATTAGTAAAGCTCAAATTTTATCTTTAGCATCCAAATTTAGATAGGTGTATCAAAAATGGTCCTCAGTGAAATACTGTAGGATAAATAGAAAGCTTTAAAACTTACGGTTAGAACAAGAGATATTAGATAAAATTCACGCTTTAATGAGTATAGATAGTAAAAACCCTAAAGATTACTCTAATGGAGAATTTGGCATGAAGCATTAGGATTAGAAACTGATAGCTCAATAAGTAGTGATGAAATAATTGATAATGACCAAATAGGAGAACAAAAACAGATCAACATAATAACAAAAGATCAAAAATTCCTCTTAAAAGTTATAAATCACATCTAAGAACCACAATTGCAAAAAGAATACCTAACGAAACTACAACAATCATTTGAAACCTCTAGTCAAAGTCTACCATCAACATCCTCCTCAACCTACAATTAATAAAAATATTAGAAAAAGCTAAGAAAAACATAATCTTGGAATTGAAATTTTACAGTTTGTACTAGGAGATTACAATAATAAAACAAAAATTAGAAGTACTCAAACAAAAACAAAAGGAAGACAGTGAAACGATAAAATATTTGCTCTGACAATTCATTAAAGAAGAACATGAATTAGATGATGAAATCAATGAAAACCTTGAGTTCAATAATATTGAGACCATACTCAAAGATTTTTTATTTATACTCAACCACATATCATCCCAAAAATATTTGATTAGGATAACCTTTAGAATTATTGGAGGCTTTTATACTGACATTATTGCTATTTAATAAATGAGCTCATTCGAATTGTAAAAGTCAAGGAAGAATCCCTATAAAACTATTTCAAAAAATCCAAGAAAGACTTAAAGATATTAATAACTCAAAGCTTAGGATAATTTACAAAAATGATGCCTATATTTATCAATGCAATTTTTCAATCAAAATCTCTTTTATGATAGTAGAAGATATTTACCATATGGTTATTTTAGGAACATCTTTCATAAAGCTAATAACCCCTTATATAGTGAGTCATGATAGCATTTCAATAAAAAATATTTCAAGGAAAAACAAATTCCTACCAAAGCATGTCCAATCCAAATGAACAAATATCTAGAGCAATATTGTAAACAAAAAAGCAATTATTTGCTAACGAAAAAGCTATTCTCTCCATATAATTCTCCCTAGAGTTGTACCCCTTTTATATGAACAAAAATTTAGAAAAAGAAATAGGCATGCCCAGATTAGTAATAAATTATAAGCCTCTTAAAAAATTTGAAATGGATTAGTTATTTGATTCCTAATAAAAAAAATTTGCTGCAAAGACTTCACAATTCTTAAATCTTCTTAAAGTTTGATGTGAAATTGAGATTTTGATAAGTCAATATAGACCTTAAGATAGGTATAAAGCCACTTTTACTATTCCATTTAGGCAATATGAGTGGAATGTGCTGCCATTAGGGTTAGAAAAATGCCCTTTTCTAAATTTTAAAGAATAATGAATGGAATATTTACTCCATATTCTAAATTTTACATTATTTACATAAATGATGTCTTGATATTTTCCTTAATATTGGAGCAACACTTCAAACACACTAAAACTTTCATTCATGTCATTAAGAAGAACAAACTAGTAGCATTAAAAATAAAACTTAGCCTTTTGTAAACCAAGGTTAGGTTTATAGGAAACTGTATCCATAACAATAAAGTCATACTCATATAGAGAACTTTTGAGTTTAACAATAAATTTTCTAATGAAATACTTGATAAAAAATAGTTGTAAAGGTTTTTAGGTAGCCTAAATTATGTTATGTATTTTTATCCTAACCTAAATAAGCTATTAAAACCTTTTCATAATAGAACGGGGGGAAAACCCCAAAGCCTTGATTAGAAAAAACACATTAGTTTAGTGAAATAAATCAAAGAAATTGTCAAAGATATCGCTATCTTGCATATAACTGACCCAATTGCATTCAAAATTATAGAAACACATGCTTATGATTAAGGATACAGAGGTATCTTAAAACAAAAGTGTTATTCCTTGATAATACCCAAGAGGGGTTGGATTGGGTGAATTCAAGATTTTAATTAAAGTATACTAACTTATAAAACAATGTCTACAAATTATCACAATTGAAAGAATGAAATAAAAGTAAGCGAATTTAATTACGCTTGTAAACAAAAAAGTAAAGAGTAAAGGAAAAGAAATACAAACTAATTTATAGTGATTCGATAAACAATCCTTGACCACATCCACTCCTAAGACTTATCTTAGATTTCCATTATAATTCTTCTTTTAAGGCGAAGAATAAACTTTATACATTCTTTTATTTTGCCAAAGAGGAACCTCTTTTTCAATCTTTTTTCAAGGTAAAGGGGATCCCCAAACAACTTTTAGATCAACCTAATATAACGATCACACATACCAAAAATAACTTACAACCCAAAACTTCTTGAGGCAAAAATCAATAAGAAAACACCTATTTATAGTGTCTGTTAGAGCTAAGAATTACCTGTTATAATGGCTATATTAGATACACCAGTCAACCAATATGCATTAAAAAGCCCTATATTTGCTAGCTGTTGGAATACAAATCGACTAGTATACAAATTGGTTGACCAATATGGCACATTAGTTAACCAATATATCAACCAATGTTACATCAAACTCTCAACACTTCAAATTTAACACCTTTATCCTATATTGGTCAACTAGTCACCCAAAAAACATGACTTTAACAACTTTAAATGCTCAAAACAATTTTTTAATTAAAATATGATTAAAACACTTGCCAAAATTTTTCCTAAATATTATTTAAAAGAATAGGAGGCTTTTATACTAAAATTAAAAGCTTTAATGCCTCTTGATGAATGTAAAGACTCATGGAATAAAGTAAGATGAAATGATTTTATATGGTTAGCCTTTTAACTATCAAAGACAATCAAGATGACCTTACAATAAGTAATACATGAATTAACCTTAATGTACCTTGATCTTCGTCTTGATATGATCTTGACATTGAAGATTGCAAACATTGTCTTTTCTATCATAATCCTTTAATATGTTAAGATTTTATTCTCATATTCTTTCTTATCAATAACACTAAAACCTTTATTAGAATCTCCCTTAGTTAAAAAATGGCTAATGACAAAGAGAAAATCATTCATTATACTTCGGGACATTGGAATCCCACATAAAACAATTACTCAACGATTAAAAAAGAAAATTTATCTATCATTTTGTGCACTTTAAAGTTTCAAGGTGATTTGTTGAATCAGTGATTTCTTCTTAGAATTGATTGTAAATATGCTAAAGAAGTTTTGTGAAAAGATGTTCAAAATATTGCTTCAAAACAAATGACCCCTTGTTTGAGAAGACAAGTGGGAGGAAACCTAAAAGTTAATTGGTTAACTTTTACTTTCTTCAGTTCATTTTTTATTTTTATTTTTGAAACTTCAATTTTCTTAACGTATCTCTCATATAAATTCATGATAAATGAGGGACACATTGTTTGACATAAATTTAGACATTTCATTGAACATTTTGTAGGCAACCCAAATTCATCTCTAACTAACAACAACAACACAGTATTTTTCCATTATTCACTAACATAAACACGTTCAAACACATTATTCACCCACCACAGTTCAAATAACACACAATACTCAAACCGACGTTCATATATAAGCATTTAAATGAAGACTTAAACTAATCACAATGGCTTGTTATCACCCTAAAATGTTCTTTTGTTGTCTCCATAATGAATGTGGGATAATACCAAGAGTGTTCAGGCTATATTATTGTAATAATATACCATGATTATATAAGAGTCATGAGAGAAAAGATTCATTTAAAGATATATAAGAACTAAAAAAGGATTAAGATTAGAAGTTATATTTGACGAATAATGCAATTAATCATTGTTTTGTGAATATTGGAATTAAGGTGTTGCCTATGCCTTTTTGTAATTCATCTTAATGGAGAAATATTAGGAGAGTGCTCAAGAAGTCACCACTAGATAATCAATAAGAATTTTTATCTTGTGTTATGATTTCTTTGACTATAGTCCTAATAACAAAAACATTTTTAAATTATAAAAATCTAAATTTCTATGGTTTTCTCGTTTATTGACATAATTACAACTAAAAACTTGTTATTAATTTATCATACTTTTCATTATAGATCCAGCTTCAAAGGTATTGCAATATAATTACTATGAAGATAACCTAGTGAGGATAGATGATTGGGCAAGAAGAAATCACATATGGAAAATAAATGGAACCTTCCTTAGGATTAAACATTTGGACCTTCTTTTGACAAAAGAATTACGAATTGCACTCATATAAATAAAAGCACTAGGGACATATGTTATGTTGATCATATGGATTCTAACATAATTTAGAACATGTGATGCCCTAACCAATCAATCTAAATACATATGGAGATCACCTTCGAATCTTGTCCAAAACCATATATATATAAGAATAAAGAAACAAGATAAGATTAAAGCACTCATAAGTAGTTAAATAGTATTAACTTAATAATAGAGAAATAACAATCATTAGAGTAACTTACCTAAAATAGAATTGTTATTATCTTAATATTGGTACGAGTGAGGAAACAGTTCAACTCCTTACATAAAAAAAGTGAGGTTAGACATATAAATAGGAAGGTGTAAAATCATGAAACAAAGAAAGCAATTATGCACCTATAATAAAGATAAAAGGTAAATAGTAAATTTATATGCTAGATTACGTAAAACCTTATATTGTGAATCATCTAGCAATATTTGATTCATTATGATCTCCATAGTTCCATAGAAGATAAGAATTTGAACTTTTCATAATTTTTTCAATTCCTTCACGAACAAGGGTTTTCTCCTACTCTCTATGTTGGTACTTTGAGATTGAACTTGCATGTAAATAATAATCATCAAACATAAAGAGTGTGTAATACATCAATTCAACATATGGGAACCATTGTGACATATACTATGATGGCACCACTATAGTTCTAGACATTGTAAATTTAGGGGGTTTATAACTTTAAAACTCATAATAGTTGCATGACTTGAATTATATTTGAATGTTTACTAATTTTATATAGATCAATAGTGCTAAAGAAATAATTAAAGAAAAATTATATAGTATATATCAAATTCAAAAGGTTCCACACATATAGGAGTGCAAGTCTTAATAATGAATCTCACAATGTAACAAGATGTTATAAAAAATAGGCAACTTCACTCATTATAAAAATGTGTCCTAATAAAATAGCAATTTAATGTTTAAACATCCTAAACATAAACCAGTTAATATGTTTAAATTTCAATTGCATTGAATGATAAATATACTTTTCTAGGAGTTTGTCATACATTGAAATTTCATTGAAATAAACAACTACAACCTACCTATATATGTATACAATACTTAATTCATTAACTTCATAAAAATATTAAGTGCATTAGTAAGACCAATTGACATAGTTAATTAGTCATATAATCCAAATTAGATTCATTGTTTCAAATTATACTAACAATTGTCCTAATTGTACTAATTATACAAATTAAAAAGCAATTTTCATGATAAAACCAATAAACAAAGTTAATATATGTTATGTAATGAATAAATCCACTCGCTTGCCTATCAAAACACTTTAAAACTCTCTATTATGCCTAAGATCACTCTCATAATTCTTATGTAATCTATTTATACTTAAAATAAACTAAAACAATCATTAGAAACAAAAACTAACCATTTAATGGCTAGGACAGTAGCATTGGTCAATTAATTCTATTACAAACTTGTGGTACATGTTATTAAAAGACATTGGTTAACCATACTAGTCGACTAGTCTATCCAAAGCCTTGACATTGTCACCTAAATCACTGGTTGATCAAAATCTTAATCCAAAATAAAAAACATAAATCAAAACCTAATGGTACTTTTAAAATGTCTAATAGGGAGGAAGCATCAAATAGGAGATCTAAAGAATGCATAAGTTTGTTATAAACAATATGCAATAATAGTTTGATTGATTTAACTTGGTTTCTAGAAAAATTTGGGAGAGGATGGATAGGTAAGAAAAGATGATTAAAAATTTTAAAAGAAGGACAACCTACCAGTTGGGCATGATCGTAGACATATGTATGTTTTGGATATGAACAATGAATAAAAACCTGAACATGAAAAATATGGGAAACCTACAATATTAATCTCTAAAGCTTTACATTTTTTATCATTATGAAAGACTAAAATTAAGGAACTAGTGCATGACACATAAAAATGAAGTATCAAAAACTATATACATGATAACATGATGCACTAAAGATAAATAAAAATAAAGCTTAAAAGATCAATACGAGGAAATACAAACGAATAAAGTGTATTGAACCTTGAATCATTCAAAAAATTCACAAAATTTACAAATATTATGAAATATTAACAAAGACATAAAAACTAGTAAACTAAATATGCATTATAATCTAAAAAGGAAATAATTATGACTAATAGAAAGAGGAGAAGCCAACAATTTTACTTGCAAAAGAAAACTAATGTTCTTAATCTTGGGAGGCTTATTCTATCACCTTAAAATTTTCCTATGGAAATAAATTCAATAATGAAAAACCAAGAACATGAATTTAAAATAACAAAGTAACTTTTAGAGGGAAGAATAATAGTAACTTTAACTTTTTAGATAGACAAATGAAATAATACATTTTCAAATAGGGTGGCTTTTCTAGGTTAGAGACTAAATGTAAGCCCTTAGGTTTAAGTGAGGATTTTCTTGAAGTCAACATGATATTTTTCCTAGTATTGATGGATAATTATGCATTTCTATTGATTGTAAACAAATGGATTCAAATTTTGTATTTCTAGGTTTATATTTCTAAATTTTGTTAAATATTTAGTTAGAATATGAAAAATGATGACAATATTGGTTAAACATCATATCAATGTTCAATTGAAAATAAATTTAGTTTAATATAGAAACTTAGAGTTTGTAAAAGAGTGAGTTTTTGGAAAATGTCTTTTTCTTTCCTCTTTCGAAAAGGAAAAAGGTTATATTAGATGAATGAAAGTTTCATATTTGATCCTTAAAAAAATAGTTTATGATAATGGATAGTTTATGATGATTCCTTGTGGCAATGAATGAAGTAGTCAAGGTGGAGGCCTACATATGAAAGACCCTATTTGGTGCTAACTAAATAAAATACTCTAGGGAGTTTAAAAGCTTAAAAATACTCTAGGGAGTTTAAAAGCTTAAGGGGGATGATAAGAGATATTTTATTAAGTAGCCTATTTAAGTTAAATGATTAATTCAAAAATGTCTTTTATCATTTTCAAGCATGCACATATCAATGTAATCTCAAAATGGTTCAAAGAAAGTTCTAAGGACACATCCATAAAGAAGAATATGAAATATAAAAAACACATATCGACATAAATGTCTCAATCTCATATAGCAAAAAAGCTCAATAAGTTTAAGTAATTTACGAAAAACTTTTCACTCATTCTTTTTTAATTCAACTTCAAATGTTAATTAAAATCTATACCTCAAGTTAATTAAACCATTCAATGTATTACACTTTCATACTCAATATTTTAATCTCATAACACGTATAATAATTTAATCCATAAAAAATCAAAAGGAAACTTCCCAATTAAGCACATCCAAAACAATTTATCCCTCATACTCAATGTTATGAATATCATACCAGATTCGGTACCGGATTGGGTTCTGGTATGGTACTATACCGGTATCGATTAATACCAGGTATCGTTTGATGTAATTTTTTAAATTTATAAAATAGTCCTTAATTTTTTTTAAAATTAAAAAATAGTTCATTGTCATATTATACAGTTATAGTTTATTTCATTTAACTTTTTTTATATCTTATCCATTTTACTTTATATATATCTTTATT
>JANVCL010000213.1:7917498-7931509 GCA_026546855.1 Erythroxylum incrassatum | reverse complement strand
TTGATGATTTTACGAATACCAACTTCTAGTTTTGTACAATTGCATTTATATCACAATAAATTTTAATCTCGACAGACTAAATTTTAATTTAATTAGACTTTTGGCTCAAATTCCAATTAAGAATATCAATCTAAACCAGTTAATAATATTAATTATAACAAAATGATGTTATATCAACCTAGGGATGTTAATGTGCTAGGTTAGGACTCATCCACTCCTGGCCTGCCTCGGCTATATATAAATATATTTTAAAATTAAAAAATAATGTCATTTTTGACATTTTCAGCTCAGCCCGTGGCTCAATCGGGTCAAACAATTTTGGCTTTGTCGCTATCAACTCAGGCTAAAATTGACAATCTTATATCAAACTTTAAACTATTTAGTACTTTTTTTAGTTATTTAGCTTAAATATTTCTTTATTTAGTCTAAACTTTTATTTGTAATAATTTGTTTGTTTTATTTATTTACTTGTCTTCATTATAATACGTGTATATATTTACTAGTTTTATCTTTTATTTTTATTTATATCTTATTATTTATTTATTTTCATATTATCTTTTATGTATATTTCTACTTTTTATAATTTTTAATATGTATAGCATGTTAGAAAGTGTCTAACTCATCCCCAAACGCTAGCTTTAGAGGGAAAGATTTGCACACTATTATAAATTCTTGAATGCCTTTGTAATTGTCCGATGCCAGTTATGTCCCTTTGTCCAATATGTCTATCAGATGTCCAGTCCTGCTCTGGACTGAGGGGGTGTGTCAGGAATCTCACATCGGACAATTATAAAGACATTCAAGAGTTTATAATAATGTGCAAACCTCCCCCTCTTGAGCTAGCTTTTGGGGGTAAGTTAGGCACTTTCTAACATAGTATCAGAGCCAGGTTGTCTCTATGGTTAGGGGCAGTGCCTGGTTATGTCCCTTTGTCTAATATGTTCATCAGATATCTAATCCTGCTTTGGACTGAGGGGGGTATATCAGGAATTCCACATCGGATAACTATGAAAGCATTCAAGAGTTTATAATAACATGCAAACCTCTCCCTCTTGAACTAATTTTTAGATGTGAGTTAAGTCATTTCTAACAAATAAAATAGCCAATAAACTGACTATTTGTCATTGATACAACTGAAAAATAAAATGGAATAAATTAGAAGCCGACTTACAATCTAGGCCTCTAGATTTGTCTACTAATTTCCGCGAAACGCTGATGCAATGAACCGACCACCTCGCCTCTCCTTTATTCCATTCTCTTGGAACTGCCCGTTTCATCATTCCATGTTTTTCTTCTGCTCCAAATGTTTTTTTTTTAACTTCTCCTATGATTTAAAAGTTGTCATTCTAAGCACGTTTTATGTAATTTTACTTTTTAAAAAATATATAATTCATATTCTAAAATTAAATTTCATATTTTATTAAATTGATATGTAATTTTTTACTTAATTTTCTATTTCAATTTTTCCCCAAAATTAAATGGGGCAAGATAAATAGAAATAATAGTAAAAAATAAATGAAACAAGTTTTACATCCCTTTTTTATCCATGAATTGTATGAAAAATATGAAATTTTGCATACCCCAATCTTCCATTTCATTTACTAAAAATTCTTATTAGTAGATCCGATTGTAACGAGCTCCATTTTTAAATTAATATGCAGAAGAAATTCTTTATTAAAGTTTTAAAAAATTATTAAAGTTATAAACACCACAAAACTTTCGTCGTGGAACGATTAATGGCTGAAAAAAGAACCACGTGTTAGAAAATACATGCAGCTTTTACTTGTTGTGTGGGCAAGAGACAGGTCATAACAGTGACTTAGCAAAGGACGGTGGCGTTTTGCTACTTTGTTAATCTATAATTACGTCACAATGATGGTAATAGCCACATGCTTTATAGTGACCTTACCACGATTAGCTTGTCCGTGTATTCTTCTTAGTGGATGAGTCCACTAGTCCAGGCCACAAAAGAAGTGGATTCAGTGGAAGGGTTTTGTCCCACGTATTTATGTCGAGGATTTATGCATATTAATAATTAAATTCAGGTTCCTTTCTTCTTCAGAGATCTGGCAGTAAAATAGGAAAATGATAGCTGTTCATGGTCGATACAGTGAGACTCTCTAGAAGGTCTAACAGAGTGTAAGTCCACTAGTGAACGAAGTCATTGTAACAGCATCTTCGCCACGGACTTGGAGAAGGGAAAAAAGTAGGTAAAGAATATCGTAATAACGTCTTCAACGTTCAATTGGAGGAGGGAAAAAGAACAAGAAGTTTTAAACTTAGCTGCCTGAAGCCTCGATGATAATTTTTGTCTCAATACATTTGAGAAGTCCTAAGTTAAGCTATACAAATCCATGTACTTTAGACGAAATTCATCAACATCCCGTCATTCAATTTGATATATTTAATCCTTAGTTTAAGAAGTTATAAATAAAACTATTTTTTTTTAGCAAAACAAACACTATCAAATAATAATAACAAATTATATACATAAATAATTAATGAGAAAGATGTATAATTTATATATAACAGGTGGTACCAGTTTCAGCTTCAGGGATGAAAAACACGATTGATTTGTAGAACTAAAAGTATTGAATTAAAACTCAATAAGTAATGTTGATAAATTTGACCTAAACCAGAAGGAGTTTGTGGTATTGGTCCATATAAGAAATGTCATCTTCTCATGTTGGCGATTAAATAGTGATTTGGTCATTCTACTTGATCGTCCCATTTAAAATGTAATTTGAAGGGACTTAAGACTTCCTTCGAAAGGAAGTACGGAACACCTTATTCTCATCTCCAAGTAATAAAAAATAGCTGAGGCAATTAAAACTTGCTTAACCTCATAATTTGTATTATGTTTCTACATATTGCAGAACTTGGAAAAGTTGGTTATGGTTTAAGAATGCTTCATTTCTCAACTTGTTTCTGTTATCATTTTATAAAACTAGTAGGATTAAAGTCTTATGAGTCAATATGAACAATAAGTAAAGGTATATAATCGCGCAGAGGCTGAAATTTATGGTATAAATAGTCAATACTACTCTACAAGAGCAAGGATCAACCTTAACTAGTATTCAGATTTCTCTCGAGGATGTAATTAAGTAACAACAATTTTTTCTCCTATCCAATGGAAAAGCCACAGTTTGCTGCCCCGTATGTTCCTACTATATGATTAAGCTTGACAACATCCTGTTTTAGGAAGTTTAATTCTAGTGACTGGCATTCCTTCTTCTATACAGTTCTTTGTGATGATGCCCTCAGGTTACTATAGAGCCTAATTTTAGCATACAGTTGTAGAAGAGTCTTAGGTATTTGACAGTCTCCAATTGTCTGCAAGACTACTACTGAGGTTAATACAGAGGTTTTTGATGGTCAAGAACTCCATAATGGTATAAATGAAATTGAATATCCATTGTTACATTTCTTGTTTTTTTCTCTTTGAGAAATCTAAGATTTCTTTTTCTTGTTTTTGTTTTTGGAAAAGTATGAGATTTCTTTCTCTTTAAACTGAGTAGACAATGTGATTACAGCCTTGATCAAAGTGATCAAAGTGAGATCATATTTATTGGAGAACTTAAGGTTGCTTGCCCATAGTATAACACCATCCTAATTCATCATATTGCAATTAATGTTATAAAGATCTGGAATATTCAAGTTTATGAGTCTCCTTTTGATTGCAAGTCAAAAAAATGAAAGCGATTTTAAAGACATTAGACTTGAACCAGATGAGTTTGTTCCAAGACATTATTAGACCTTCATCCTTGAAGATATCTAAGTATGATTTGTTGATGAAACTCATAGATAATTCTCCTATTCAGATTATTAAATCTCCAAATTTCGGATTAGAAAAATATTAGGGAAGATTCTACCCGTACCTATATAGCTACATCTCCATTAATTGCCCATGAAAATGACCCTGACTTCTAGTTTGGTACTACATTTATGAAATTTTGCATTCAGGGATAAGATGTAGAGGACCTAGAATGCATAAATTATCAAACCAGAACCATGTATATTTGTCATTCTCTATTATGTGTTTGGTATTAAAGTTTGTCTTTTGTCTAAGACCAAGTAGCCGTTGTAAAGTCTATGAGATGGAGTTATTGGTCTTGAGCTTCCAAAAGTTATTGTTCCTTAAGAAATGAGTGTGCATCTATTGAATCCAAGTGGTTTGTTTATTATTGAATAGCCTCCAAATTCTCCTTGTAAGGGGCATATTATTCATGGTTTTGATTGAGGCAATACACAATCCTCCATCTTGCTTAGGTGTGTAAACTATAAACCACTTACAATTCGCATCTATAAGATTATAAGTTGATCCTAACTAAAAAATTTCTCGAGTATCTTTTATATATTTTTATGAGATTCCTAGTAGCATAAGATGGGAGCATCAATAAATATGGCGGTTACGAGTATAGAACTAATAAGTTGAAGCCTCTCAGCATAAGAAAGTTGCTTGTTACACCAGCTATTAGCTTTGTATGCATTAGATTAAAGAGAGGGAGACAATTCCTTTAGGTAAGTCTATTGGAAGTTATGAGGATTCCCAAATAAGTGAGAGGTAATTAATTCTTTGAGTTGTAAGCATATAATTCTAGTTGATTCTTCTTATTGAGGTAGAGCAAATGTAGATAAATATAAGTGGCTCTTGATTTAATTAATGGATAGACCTAAAAGTTGTTTGAAGTAGTTGAGGGCATTCATTTTATGATTCGATAAATGAGCATTAGTGTAACGCCCATTCATAAATTAAAGCAACCAAACAGTCCAGCCCATAAATAATATGTTGTATAAAAGACAACATCTGGAAAATAAGAAGAATACCAATGAGACAAGCATCTTCTTCTTCATTTTCTCTCAACTTTTATAGTTGCATGTAACACTTTCCTTATAGGTTCCCACATTTTATTTGTTTTGCAGCAAATTTAGAGGAAGTTGTGGTGGTTAACAATATCAAAAGTCCTCACATTTAGATAAAATTCCAACAACCATTTTTTATGTCTTTTTGTGTGATTTTGATTATTCTACATTAGGTTATAGTTGGATTGCATGTTGTGGTTGTTTAGGACAATATATGAAGTTGCATGAAGGGATAAAAGTGGAGAAAATAGTGCTTAAAAATGATGAAAGAAGAAGAGGAGAGGGTGAAGATGATGGCATTGTTTTGAAATTTTAAATTATACGTAGGGGCAGATAGGGAATGCAGAAAGTGGAGGGTAAACATGGAATTTTGTTGTAAGAAGGGCATTTTTGGTATTAACGAAAATGAGTGAGGGTAAGATAGAACTTTTATTTAGTTAAGGGCATTTTAGTAATTATGGAGGTTAGGCTAGTAGGGATATTATTTTTATAATTGAGAATAAATTAGAAAAGAGAATAATATTGGATTATTAATGTAATTGGGTTAGAAATTTTTCACAAATTAGTCTAATAAAATTTTGTAAATTCTAGGTCCGAAAGTCCAATTAAAGAGTAATTGGGATTATCACTTAGTTGAATTCGAAATCAAGGTAAGGATAACCTTAGACTTTACTCTTAAAATAGAATATCGTTTTGTTGTTAATAAATTATATTTTGAATTATTCATTAACTAAATTAATGATTAATAATTACATAAATAAATTATGTATAATTTATTTCAATAATAATTAACAAAGCCAAGGTGTTTCATGTTTATATTTTTATATTTTGTTACATTTTATTAGATGAATTGCTTGTTAATTAAATGAAAAATGTGTTAATTAAATAGAGACTGATGGTTAATAAGCTGTAAATAATTGGTATAAATAGAGACTGATGGTTAATAAGTTGTGAATAATTGGTGAAAATCGAAAATTAATGACTTGCCTAGGATAGGTTACATTCAATGGTCTTAGATGGATAAGTTGAGTCGATATGAGTGAGTGGTGGTTAGGTATCTATCTATGGAGCAGATACCGGGGCATTCTATGTTCCGCGGATGTCCTATACCAATGACTAGGTACCGGAATGTCCTAAGTCCCCGGGATATCCTGTGTTGATAGTTGGGTACTAGAGTAGTACCAAGGTACCAAAAGAGATTTAGAAATTGAAATACCCTATGCCGATATTTATACATTTAATTACATTTCCACTCGGTGAGAGTTTACGATGAGTTCAGATGAGCCGAGAGATCATTGGATGTAAGTCTACTAGGTTAAGTTGGGCCCAGGCAATTCAGTTAATTATTGGAATAAATACTAAATGATAGATGAAATTAATATTTATATAATCATCATTTGGTGAAATTTTTGATATGTTTGTTAATTGTTTTGATTAGATTGAGGACTATTGTGCGTATACATATTATATGTTGATTAAATCGATTGAATAAGTGATACAATTATTTATGGAGTTACTTGATTTTAAGGGTAAGGTCGGTTATCCTCACTGAGTTGACAGCTTACCCCTTACCATTATTTTTTTAAAGAGATCCAATGATTGTCGATAAGCCCAATGTACGTGATTGATAGAGTGGAGATTTGGTGGGGCCAACAAATTACTTGTATATTTTTTAATGTGACAATTAGAGTAGTTGTGTTGTATGGAATGTTTTGGTGTTTGACAAACAATCATCTTTTTTAGAACTAATGGATAATTTGATGGTTAATGGTTTGTTTTGGTAACTATTTGGTTAATTATGGTTTAAGAATTTTTGGGAGCGTCACATTAGGTGGTATTAGAGCGTGTTTACATTTATAGGGACATATCAAGAAAAAAAACTATTGATGTGTTCTTATCTCTTTTAGGATGGTTTCAGGAGAGGATAATGCTAACCCTGAGTCACCTGGGGAACGGGGGAGTTTGATCTGTGCCCCAGATGTGATAAATCAAGGGGATGCCCAAGCAAATAAGGTAGGAGGAGAGGTGTCAATCCCACCACAGACGATGCAACAAGTTATTACTACTGCTCCAACCCGAGATGATTATGGGGTGGATAGTAACTATGAGCAGATCCGTAAGATGAGTGCAGTAAAGTTTTGAGGTACTACAGACCCTGAGGAGGCTGAGGCATTGTGGGAGAAGATAGAGATAATGTTAGACCATTTGGAGCGTATCTCATAAAGAAGGTTGCAGTACATTATTTCCTTATTCCAGGGCAATCCACTGACTTGGTGGAAGTCAGTAATGAGATCTTATGAGACCAAAGAGATGACTTAGCAGGAGTTTTAGAGAGGGTTCAAAGATAAATAGACTCCGCGAATATATCGGGATTGAAAGAAGATGAAATTCATAAGTTTGTTTCAAACAAAGGATGTGTCAATGGCTGATTATAAAGCTCGCTTTGCCACCTTGTCTAAGTTTGCATTGGAGGCTATGGAAAATCCCGAACATAGATGTTGCTGATTTGAGTAGGGTCTGAGGACAAATATTCATTTAGGTTTGGGAGTTGCTACCTCTGATTTTAAGAAGCTACTAGAGACTGCTCTCAGAGTGGAGGATGTAATAGAACAAGGCAGAAGAAGAAGAGAGCTAAAGAGGCAATCAAAGAGTTAGTATCGAGAGGGGAGTCAGTCCATGAAGAGGAGAGCTACTCATATTGGTGCAGGACGATCTAAGAGAGCCGATGGTATATTGAGAAAAAGTGGTAGTTTCTACCGATCTGGTGAAGATCGAGGAGTTGGCAGGGATTCAATACAGCATAGCAGTGCTAATGCACCATCAGTTGGATCTAATAGCGAGGTCAGAGGTTCAAAGGATCTTTTGATAAAGGAGTTTGAGGATTTCAGAGTTGTGCTACTTGTGGGAGATTTCATAGAGGACCATGTTGGGGACCTACTGGGATCAATCAGGTATGTTATATTTATAGAGAGCGAGGACACTTACAGAGGAGTTGTTTGACAGTAGGGAGGGGTTCAGGAGTGAGGGAAGAGGAGACAATACAGGGTCAGAGTGGTGCCTTTGGTTCGGGCAGAGGTTCGAGTAAAACTGGTAGCAGAGGTGGTGGTAGAAGAGTTGGACATGAATCAACAGTGGGTACGAGTACTGGTGGGATATCTTTAGCTTAGAGTCAAACTCAACCGGGGATATACCACATGACGAGGGAGGAAGAAACTGTAGCCAATGATGTAATTTCTAGTACAATTTTATTATTTGATGTTAAAGCTTATGTGTTAGGAGACCCATGATCTATGTACTCTTATATTTCTTTAGAGTTTGCCTCTAGAGCTCTAGAGGAGGTTAGTCCTTTAAGATATGACCTAAAAGTGTCGTTACTAGTAGGAGACTCTGTGGTAGTGAATAGTGTAAAGAGAGGAACAACAATGAGGATTGGTGGAATAGAGCTATTGGTTAAACTTTGAGGGTGACTAGGATAGATATCTACCTTTAATGGGGTTTGCCTATAACGATAATTATCACTCTAGCATCAGTATGGCACCATTTGAGACATTATATGATAGGCGGTGTAGAGATTCGATATGTTGGGATATAGAGGGTGTTAGAATGTTAGAGGGACTGAAGTTGGTTTAAGAGGCAATGAAGAAAATAAAGGTGGTAAGGCAATGCTTGCAGGCAGCTCAAGATCGATAAAAGAAATATGTTGATCAATGTCGTTAGGAGATGGAGTACAATGTTGGAGATATGATATTTCTTTGGATATCACCTTAGAGGAGAATTATCAGGTTTGATAAAAGAGAGAAGTTAAGTCTGAGATACATTGGGCCATATGAAATTGTATAGCGTATGGAACCATTAACTTACAGATTAGCATTACCACCAGAGTTATCACGGATTCATGATTTGTTTCATATGTCGATGTTGAGAAGGTACCGATTGGATCCTAGTCATGTTATATCGAGGCCTGAGATTCAAGTTACAAATAACATAACTTATAAGGAGGAGCTTGGGGAGATATTAGATAGACAATTTAGAAAATTAAGGAGGAGGGAGATTCCGATGGTGTGAGTTTTGTGGGGTCATAATTATTCTCCAAAAGAGGCGACTTAGGAGGTAAAGGATGAAGATTGACATCAGTATCCTCATTTATTTGGATCCTCAAGTATGTATTTTAATTTCGAGCATGAAATTCTTTTAAGATGGGGAGTTTTGTAAAGCCCAATGATAAAATAAAGCAAACCGAATAGCCCAGACCAGCCCATAACTAATATGTTGTATAAAAGACAACATCTGGAAAATAAGGAAAACATCAACGAGACAAGCATCTTCTTCTTCATTTTCTCTCAACTTTTATAGTTGGTATGTGTCTTAATGTGCCATTTTTCTCCTGCACGTAACACTTTCCTTATAGGTTCCAACATTTTGTTTATTTTACAGCAAATTTAGAGGAAGTTGTGGTGGTTAACAACATCAAAAGTCCTCACACTTAGGTAAAATTCTAGCAGCCATTTTTTATGTCTTTTGTATGATTTTGATCATCCTACAATAGGTTGTAGTTAGATTGCATATTGTGGTTGTTTTGGACAATATATGAAGTTACATGAAGGGATAAAAGTGGAGGGGCTGGAAAATGATGAAAGAAGAAAAGAGAGAAGAAGAGGAGAGGATGAAGACGATGACATTGTTTTGAAAATTTAAGTTACATGTAGGGGCAAAATAGGGAATGCAGAAAGTGAAGGGTAAATCTAGAATTTTGTTGTAAGAAGGGTATTTTTGGTACTAATGAAAATGAGTGAGGGAAAGATAGAATTTTTATTTAGGTAAGGGTATTTTAGTAATTATAGGGGTTAGGTTAGTAGGGATATTATTTTTATAATTGAGAATAAATTAGAAAAACGAATAATATTGGATTATTAGTGTAACTGAGTTAGAAATTTTTCGTAAATTAGTCTAATAGAATTTTGTAAATTCTAAGTCCGAAAGTTCAATTAAAGAGTAATTGGGGTTATCAATTAGTTGAATCTGAAATCGAGGTAAGGATAATCTTGGACTTTACGCTTAAAATATATTTAAAAAAATATTAATAAATTATATTTTGAATTAGTCATTAATTAAATTAATGATTAATAATTACATACATAAATTATGTTTATTTTATTTCACTAATAATTAACAAAGTCAAGGTGTTTCATGTTTATACTTTTATATTTTGTCACATTTTATTAGATGAATTGCTTGTTGATTCAATGAAAAATGTGCTAATTAAATAGATTGGTGGTTGATGAGTTGTGAAGAATTGGTGAAAATCAAAAATTAGTAGCTTGCCTAGGATAGGCTACATTCGATGGTCTTAGACGGATAGGTTGGGTCGAGATGAGTGAGTGATGGCTAAGTATCTGTCCGTGGAGCAGATACCGGGGCATCCTAAGTCCCGGTGATGTCCTGTGCCGTTGACTAGGTATCGAAGTGGTACCAGGATATCCTAAGTCCTGAGGATATCCTGTGTTGATGGCTAGGTATTGGAATATTTCCAAGGTACCAAGAGAGATTAAGAAATTGAAGTACCCCGTGCCGATATTTATACATTTAATTACATTTCCACTTGGTGAGAGTTTACGATGAGTTGAGGTGAGTCGGCAGACCATTGGATGTAAGCATGCTAGGTTAAACTGGGTTCAGGCAATTCAGTTAAATATTGGAACAAAACATAAATGGCAGTTGAATTTAATATTTATTTAATCATCATTTGGTGAAATTTTTGTTATGCTTATTAACTGTTTGGATTGGATTGAGGACTGTTGTATATGTACGTATTATATGTATGATTTAAGTGGTTGACTAAGTGTTATAATTATTTACTGAGTTACTTCTTTTTAAGGGTAAGGTTGATTATCCTCACTAAGTTGGCAGTTCACCCCTTACCATTATTTTTTTTAGGAGATCCAATGATTGCTGATAATCCCAGTGTATATGATTGACAGAGTAGAGATTAGGTGGGGTCAGCAAATTACTCTTGTATAATTGATGGAATGTATATGTGTATTTTCAAACATGACAATTAGAGTAGTTATATTGTATGGAATATTTTTGTGTTTGACAAACAATCATCTCTTTTGTAACTAATGAGGAATTTGATGATTAATGGTTTGTTTTGGGAACTATTTGGCCAATTGTAGTTAAAGAATTTTTGGGAGTGTCACAATCAGTACCAAAAAAGGGGATTCGGTCATCTACAAATGATCGGTTGAAGGTCTTTGAGGCTTTGCATTTTTAGTGGTAGGTGAAGTTCCCCGTCTAGTTTATTTTGTGCTCCATAAGTCTAATCATAATTTTCGTACATGAAAAGAATAATTAGGGTAAAAGATGGTCTCTTTACCTTAGACTTTTAGCTCCTTTAAAGATAGGAGGGAGTTCCCTATTAATAAGAAAACTAAAAGGAAGCTGTAGAGAGTCATTGTCTAATCCAATTGGTTAAAGTTTAGGGAAACCGAAAGCACCAAGACAATCAATAAAAAACATTCAACTCACAAAATCAATTGTTTTATAAAAGCCAATCTTAGAGGTAGAATTGTTACTTAAGACTTTGCTAGTGTAGTTCCTTAAATGATCTTTGGAAATGAGAATGTTATTTTCTATAGATCTGTCATGAATGAATGCACCTTAACTCAATTAACAATGCAATTGAAGAGTTAGGATTTTGAAAATAGTTTTATAAATTATATTAAAATAAAAAATAGGATTCAATCGGTGCAAAGAGGATTCAATATGTACATTACACTACAAATGAAATCCTTTGTTCCAGTTATAATGTTTCAACCCTGTGTCTTTTAATTTTATCTATATATTTATTTGAACCTTACGTAAATATGTAGATTTTATTTACATAAATATGTAAATAAAATATAACGGGAGGAATATCTCCTCTCATTAGACTATGGGTTAACCTGCGTAAAGCGTCTAGTCTACAGTCACTATTTAAGGTAGACTACAGAAGCCCATTTAATTTACACTGAGGTCACAACATGCCATACATACTACATGCAATAAAGAGAAAATGATGAGAAGTTAGAAAGTGGTTCCCAACGGCCAACCCTATATAATATAGGCATACTAAAGCCGTGCAATTCACCTCCTCGCAACTAGAAAGGTGATAATACCCTCAACCTCAATAGAAAAATGATCATAATTCGTCATCATTGTCGTCGTCATCCTCGTTTTCTTCAGCTTTCGCTTCTGCAATGGTCTCCAAGTTGGGAGAATGAGAAGGTTTTAATGGGAAATCAAGGAGGGATAGCAGAGCCTCAATCCAAGGCTTCATCTTGTGTTTGAATTCCATTGCCATTTTTAATCTACAAATCCAAACCGTAGGAAGGACTTATATTAACAGCGGTTTCAGTGTAAGGAAATGTTGGAGGCTGGTTTTCTGATGTTGGTAGTTAAGGCTGAAACGGAAATTTATAACTAGGGGGGAGGCGTACGAAACAGAGAAAGGGCATAAATGGAGTTGTGGAGATGCAGAGCTTGACGGTGGCAAGAGCAGCCACGCGTACTTGGTTCATTGATGAGAAGGGCATCGTATTATGAAGGGTTTTTATCCGTTGCTAGGACATCCAACTATTTGATGAGATTGTAATAAAATATCTCACCGACTTGAGTTAGAGACTGCCGGAAGATTATGCACCGTTTGCTTCAATTGCTGGGACCCTTTTTGAGACCAAAAATCTATGTTAAATGACATAGGATGTTGTGGGTAATGTACCAGTCTTCCTGCTAAGATAGGATGTCGTCGGTATTATGCCACTTTTCTTTGTAAACAACGGTTAATGTTTTAAAAGTCAAATAAAAATTTTATGGTTTAAAAAATTCAAATTATATTAGATGTTAATAAAATTAAATAAAGATTAAATAAAATTAAAGAATTTAAAATATGATTGAAAGATATTGTACTTATCTATTAAAGAATTTAAAGTTTAATTTAAAAAGAAATTATTAAATTCATATTAATAGATTTATTTTAATTTATAAGAATTTATAAATTTACAAAAATTGACCGACTAATTAATAAATTGATCAATTTTTAACAAAAATTATTATAGTAAATCGAACTAGAAAATTAAAAACCTAACTAAAAAATTGTATAATTCAAGATTTTTACAGTTTAACTGGTCAATCCGGTTAAGTTTTTTAATCATTGACTATGGTAGTTAACGTTCGTGAGATACAATATTATTAATTTATTTAATAAATATCTTATATATTAATTTTATTTAGTATTTAATATTAAAACTATTTTTATATAATCAAAATTAGAATAAGATCATAATTAAACATTTTAAACTATATTCAAATTTATATTCAAATTATTTTTAATTATAATTTTATTATCATAAGATATTACTGAGATTCTAAACTAGCATACAATATACTTGCTTCCTATAAATAAAAGGATTGATCTTATAAATTAAAGAATAGAAATAATTAAACAAATTAATAGTGCCCATTAAACAATAAATTTATTAAAGTGATCTTATTGCAAGGATCGTGAATAGAACATTACTTGTGTATTAGATATTCTTATCATGACAGTAGGATAAATGTTCTTTAAACTTGAAATTACTAAAATATCTCATATGATAATAATTATATTTTGTTTTTTTTAACATTGTTATTTAGAGTAGCTCACTCAATAGTACGTATACATAATATGAATTATATGGAGATAATTTGAGTAAATAAAGAAAATATTTTTCACTCTAAAATTATTAAAGAGAGTGTTTTATTCTTCTTAACTAGTAATAATTTGAGAATTCTCTAATAAGATTGAAATTAGATTTGAAAATGTTGTTTTTAATATTAATTATAAATAAATTACTAATTAAAAATAAAGAACATGATTGAATTTAAAATAGACACTAATTTTACATTAGATGAAGAAAAGTTTTAATTATACCATGTACATACAACAATAACTCAATGAAAGTTCCAATGATACACAGAAGCTGTAGAGGTTCATTAGTATGCAACCTTACCCTATCTGGTAGAGAGACTATTTTCGATAGACCCGTATGAAAAAATATGTGTATGTGTGTGCACGCATGCATATATATATATATATATATTATTTTTAATTATTATTTTATTATATATAATA
>JANVCL010000213.1:7903624-7914989 GCA_026546855.1 Erythroxylum incrassatum | reverse complement strand
ATTTTAAAATTATTTATTTTAAGAAATAAAATATTTTTATTAGTATTTATTAAAAAATATTATATAAAATATTAAAATAAATTTAAATAAAAATAATTTATTAGTAATAAAAATAAAAATAATCTATTTTTAAGTTTTATTTAATTTATAATTATTATTAGTAATAAAATATTTATTATTTTTTAAAAACTTTGAGGAAAAAAAGGGGGAAAGGATAGGTAAGAGGGAGGGAGGAAAATTTTGAAAATTTTCCAAAAAAATCCCTCAACTTTTTAAAATTTTCAGTACCGACCGGTATTTGACCAATATTTTGAATACCGGCCGATACCAGCCGGTATAGCTGAAATTGGTTAATACCGAAGACGAAATCCGGGTACCATTTTTCAGCCGATATGGTACGGATTTCAAGACATTGCTATAGATATCAAATTTATTTATAATAAGTTTACTTTCTGATTATTTTCTAAGTTATCATATTAAAAAGAAAAAAAATTATAAGAACTATTTCACTATGCCTGTAATTTGACCTCGATAAAATTTTCAATATGTTATATTATTGAGTACTATCAAATATAATCCTCTCTTTTTTTTTCCTTTTCGACAATGGAATAACCACTCCAATTCAAGTGTTTATTAAACTAAAACTTTTTGAATATGTAATAATTTATTAATTACATATTTTAATTTAGATTAGTTAACAATCTAAACAATAAGTTGAATGTAATCTGCATGTAAATACAATTGAATTTAAAATATATAACTTCCTAAACCCAAAGTTTAAACAATAAAAAGGTTATATGAAGGAGCATAACAATATTTATGAACACATCAAACTACACTAAAGTTATGAATATCATATTTAACATAACAATCTATTATAGTTAATGTGCAGTAGAGTATCAGTGTTAGTAAATATTAAATATTATTTTGAATTACTTTTTAAAATTACGAAATAATTTTTATATTTTATATATTTAAAATTTAGTCTCTATTACAAAATAATCTTCCTTTTATATAATTTGGAATAATATTCCCATGATGTTCAAATATTAGTTTACACTACTTTTGTGCATTGAATCATAAGAAGCAAATAAAATAGATCAAAGAAAATATCAGAAGAACAAAAAATTATAGAAACCATTTTTACGTAAATTAAGAGAAATCTGTCATCATACCTTATATATTATAATGTTCTCTTGTTTTAGGCCTCTTTTTTCATTTACGAAAAATATCAAAATTATGGACATTTAATAGCTAATAAAAGCGGAACACCTTGCATTATATCATCATATATATGGTACTTATTATGTCCTTAATTTTTTATTACATTAGGATTATGAAATTTGCAAAGACAACTAAAAGACAAAGAACAATAATTAACATATAGCATAAAATCATAGGAAACAAAAGCACCCAAAGCAGTTAAAGTTGAGAATTTGCAATCAAGACTTGATCGTATTCTGGTTTTCATCAACTAAAAATGGAAAAACCAATATAAATCCAGGGTTATTAGAATTATCAGAAAATTCCTTCAAGAACACTTTGATTTAGTAATTACAAGACTAGTGATTTGAGTTTTTAACTATATCACAAGAATGGGAGGGCTATGAAAGACAACCCTTGTCAAAAAGGTGTGTGATGATGTACATGTGAAGAGGCATTTCAATACTCATATTTGGTTCTATGTTTCACATTCATTCAATCCAGAGAAATCAACACCTCTTAACGAATGGAAGTAATGATTGCTCGTGACCTCAAGGGAATAATTAAAAAATTCATTCAAGCATCAAGATTACTTCACTTGTGAATTTCTAATATTTCCACCTCACAAAGTGGATTCATCCATATAGGACTAGCTCTTTCTCAACCCATAGCTTATGTGAAGTCATTTGAGTCACTATATGAATCACCCTTTCATCTGACCCAAATATATGAATCTTTATTCATCGGATTTCACCAACCTAGCTCTGATACCAATGAAGGGTTTTGAAAGGATCAAGGGGAAAATTGGACCGGATCTAAATGAGCCCATATACAACCTAAAACCTTAAGGCAATGAATTATAAGTTATATTTTTATATATAAATCACTTCATCCTTATGTCTCTTTTCGATGTTGATTGAATTTTAAATATAAGGCAAATTTATGGATATGCTCAATTTAGGTTGAAATTTAAATATAAATCTACTTTATTAAATTGGCTTATTTAGCGATGGATTATTAAATTTTTGTATACATTTGAATTGAACAAAAAAATGAAAATGTGATTACTTTGGGTATAGATTAATACTAAATAGAGATGTATACAAATATCTACCTAGTTAATGAATTGGTATCATCTTATTTGAACCATTTCAGTTATTTCTTAGATTGTTAATTGTTTTCCTATAATATCAGTAACTTCAATAATCAAATAATTCCTATACACTAAAAAATACATTATATTATACTTCCTATACACTCAAAAAGTGAATAGTGAAAAGTGAAAACGACGAATAGTGGAAACGAAGGTTCTTCTTATCCAACACTAAAACTTCCAAATCTGCTTTCTCTATGCTCGACTCTTCTCACACGGTTCACTGCAAAAGTGTTCCAATAATAGGTCAGCCAGAGGAATGTCCCAACAGTGAGTCACAGAGTGATAGTGAACATCTACTGCTAGCTGACCCCAATGATACTCAAACTGATAGTTCATAGAATTTGGCTCTCATGGAATTTGGATAACTTGAAGATTCATCCCATTCACTTTTCCATTCAATATATCCATGTGTTATTAGTGTACCTAGGTTTCAGCCTTGGTTACTTACTCCGCATTATGTTAGCCCCATAAACACACTAAAGGAGCACTTTTTGCAATCTATGGTGGACATTGTGTCTTCGATCTCTAAGTCATAGTTACTAATAGGGGACCTTTAATGATATTGTAATGGATTACAAGAAGAAGGGTGGTAGTTCGTCGTCTGCTCGTCGATGCAGAACTTTTTCATGATAGGTGGAATGGTTGGGCACTAAAGGATATTGGTTTTCATAGGCCTATTTTCGCTTGAGCTAGAAAATCTTCATGTTTTGGTTTGATTCAAGAACGGCTAGATCGTGCTCTTGCTAATCATTTTTTGAAAGACTTATTCATAAATGCTTCTTTATTTAAGTTGCCTTAAGTTCTTTTGGACCATAGTCCAATTTTACTATATACTAAGTGAATTTCTTTTATTCCTAGATTGAGACCATCCAGTTTGAGGTTGTATGGGCCATGCATCAGGACTTTCGTAAGATGGTAGCGAATGCCTGGGGTCGTGTATCTCAACGTCCTTGTGCATCTCTTCAACAGGTTCAACAAGCTTCTATAGAGTGGGCTAAAACTATTTTAGGGACGTAAACCAAAAAAAGAGGTGAGTGATGGGCAGTATCAGGGGAGTGCAATCGTCACTAGCTATTAGGCCAACAGAAAGTCTTTATAGGCTGGAAAGAGATCAGTTGCGGAGTATTCTTCCATTTTGTGGCAAGAAGACATGCTTTGGTTCCAAAAGGCTAGAGTTAATTAGGTTATGGATGGGGATTGTTGTACCAAATATTTTCATGCCATAGAGAAAACTAAACGGAGATTAAATAAAATTGAGTGTTTAAAAGATTCCTCGGAAACTGGGTTTCTTATGAGAGTTTTCTTCGGAATATGGCCCATAGTTATTTTTCAAGTATCTTTGCCCCTCTTAACAATTTATAGAGACTGCAAATATTGTACTTGATAACTCAAAGCTAACGGAGTCAACTAAATTGACTCTTTCACACGAGATTACAACTTGGGAGGTATGGACAGTTGTATCCCAGATGGGACATTGTTGGCACTGATGTGGTTAATTTAGTCCGTTAGAGCTTTAGGAATAGTACAATTATGGAAGGTGTTGCTAAAACAAATGTTATTTTGATTCCGAAGGTTGATACTCCTTAGGTAATCTCTCAATTTAGACCTATATCGCTTTGTAATGTTCTATTTAAGATTATTACAAAGGCTTTAGTGAATTGTTTACATCCATTTTTAAATGATGTTGTAACCCCTTTCCAGAGCAGTTTCATTCCTGGACGGTACACATCAGATAATATTATTGATGTCCAAGAGATCATGCATTTGTTGCACAAGTCCAAGAGCAAAGTGGGGCACACGACTATTAAAATTGATCTTGAGAAGGTGTATCATAGAATCCAATGGGATTTTCTAAAAAAGGTGCTTAAAGCTTTTAATTTTTCAGTTTCATGGATACAATTAATTCATAACTGTCTTGGCTCTTCTTCTTTGTCTATTATTTGGAATGGTTCATCATTGTCGAGTTTTAGCCCTACCTGTAGGTTAAGACAAGGGGACCCTTTATCCTCATGTTTGTTTGTTCTTTGTATGGAGTAGTTATCATCTTTTTGCTAATGATTTGATGTTATTTACTAAGGCTTCTTGTCATCAGGCTAAGGAGATCATGTCAATCTTATCTAATTTTTGTGCTTCTTCGGGATAGAAAGTTAATCTGGAGAAGTCTCAAGTCTTCTTTTCCAAATTTATAGTTAAGGACACCAAGCAGAAAGTTACAGAATGTTTAGGAATGAAAGTTTCTTCAGATCTGGGAAGATATTTAGTAGTACCAATTATTCATTCTAGAATTACAAGATCAACCTATTTCGGCATTGTTGATAAGGTTAAGACCAGATTAACGACTTGGAAAAGTAGGTATCTAAGCCCTGCAGGCATATCTATTATGATTAAATCTACTATATCGGCAATTCCAAATTATATAGTGCAAACTACTTGGTTGCCAACTTCTATTTGTGATGAATTGGAACAAAATTAATTAGAATTTTTATTGATGATCTTTTGAGGGGGCTCAAAAACATCATATGATTAACTGGCATACATTGTTACTTGATAAGCCAAGTGGGGGTTTGGGTTTTAGGTCATCTCGGTATGCCAATGTTGCTATGTTAGGTAAGCTTGGCCGGTTTATTTTGCAGGGTGATAGAGCTCTTTGGGTTCATGTCTTACGGGATAAATATTTCAATAAAAAGGGATTTAATTGACAGATCATAGACTCTCCCCTTTGGAAGGGAATTATAAAAAGCATAGAACATCTTTCAAAATTTATGTCTGGACACATCATTAATTACTAATGAATTAGGGGATTTGACCATGTTGAAAGTAGCAAATGTGATTTCAAAGGTTAAAACGTGAGATCTCTCTATTGTGGAGCATTTTTTTCCTTCAAAGGCTATTGCATAAATCTACAGTATCCCTATCCTAAGATTTTCGAAGTTGAAGGACTCTTTGATCTGGAGCAAAATTGTTATTGGGACTTATTCTTCTCGTTCATCATTTAAAGCTTTGCAAGGCTCGTATTCGACTCATTTAAATGGTGATTAGAAGAGATTATGGAAGATCCCATGTTTACCTAAGCTTCATCGCTTCTTGTGTTGGTATTACATAGGAAACTCATGACTAATGTGATGACACATCATAGGTTTGGGGCAAAAAATAACACTTATCCTCGGTGTGAAGGAAGAGCCAAAACTATCATGCATATACTACATGATTGTTTATATTCAAAAGAGATTTAGCAAATGTTTCATGGGTTTAATGATCCAAACTTCAAATCATGAACCTGCAGGAATGGGTTTGGGGGAATCTAAAGTGCATCGCTAAACTTGGGCCTCGTGTTCTACCTTATATGATCTTTTTTATGAGTTATTTATAAGTTATTTGGAAGTCAAGACTCTCCTTATATTTTAAAAGAAGATTATTCCCCCATTGGTGCAGTGCCAACTAATTTGCAAGTTGGTCATAGAAAATATGTTTCTTCAGGATATTAGACAAAACCATACTATTGCCCATCATTTGGCCTCTTGAGAGCGTCCTGAATTTGGATGGATTAAAATAAATACTGATGGGAGTTGTTGTGGTAATCTAGGGGAGGTTGTTACTGAGGGGATTTTGCAAAATCATAGAGGTATTTCTTGTTGGCATTTTCCTTTGAAGTGGGATTGTCTTCTATCCTTAATGCGAAACTTCAATCAATTCGACAAGGGCTTCAATTTGCATGGGATGTAGGTTATCATTGAGTGGTGTTAGAGGCTGACTCTCAGCTCGCCATTCATCTTATTAACTCATCTAGCTCGAGTCAGCACCCACTTGGAGTTCTGATTGACGGTTGTCGTGCTCTGATAAAGTGCAATTGGGAGTGTTATATTAGATATATCTATCGTCAGGCAAATTTTTGTGCTGATTTCTTGGCTAAACGTGGGTTCAACAGGGATCTTGGATGTTCAATATGGGATTCTTATCCCGTGGAGCTATTCGCCCTTCTTGAGGTGGACTCGATTGGGGTTGGTTTTAGTTGTTAGCTTGTTTGTTTCATTTTAGTTGTATCCCACAAAAAAGATGAATATAAAATTTCATCCAAACTTTGGATGAATTCATAATAGAAAAAAGACATCATATATATAAAACAACAACTTATCCACTAAAGTTCAAGCTTGACATTTACATACTCTTTTTTCTTATCCACTAAACAATGTTGTCAACAAGCAATATACAACAGAGCACATTCCCTTAAATATTTTTGGTAAGCTCGTGAATTATTACTACAAATAAAAAAGGGCTCAAAGAAGAGCCTTGGTGTAGCCCAGTATCAATAGAAAAATGCCTTATATCCTCTCTTATCATACTTACTCTAGTTTTTATACCTTTATACGCATCCTTAATAACTCGTATATAAGTCATAAGAACTCTCTTAACTTCTAAATACCTCTACATGATTTCCCTAAGTACCTTATCATACGCCTTCTTTAAATCAATAAACCATATGTAAACTATGAAGTCTTTCCTTGGAATATTCCATTAATCTTTTAAGGAGATGTAAAACTTCTGTTGTGGACCTTCCTGGCATTAAGTCAAACTGGTTTTTTGTGATAGAAACATCATTTCTCACTCTCTTTTCAATTCAACTTCCTAACTTCATGGTGTGACCAAGTAATTTGATGCTTATATAGTAGTTATAGCTTTGGATGTTCATTTTGTTCTTCTATAAAGGAATTAACATACTAAATCTCCCCTCGTCTGACATTTTGGGAGACTTAAGGATCACATTAAAAAGTTTGGTTAGCTAAGTAAGGCTCTCTTCGCCTATGCGCTTCCACACCTTTATAGGCATCTTATCAGACTCTACTACCCTTCCACTCTTCATCTCCCTCAACATATATAAAAACCAAAATTCATTACCCAAAAGAGAACATATATAAAAACTATAATTTATGATTCAAAAGAGATAGTGTATATGAGAATCAGAATTCATCATTCAAAGAGAGCATATACAAAAATCAGAAGCCATCATCCAGATGAGCTCTATATGCGTAAATAGTTAAGCCATCATAAGTATCATATACAAAAATAACTAGTCACAACATGTACCACATAAAAATAACTAGCCACAATAAGAATCATATACAAATATGGCTAGCAACAATTATTACAACATACTAGATAACTTGCTATTTAGTTAGTTTGTTATTGTTTTCTTTCACCTTTTTTTTAGTTCTTGTGATAATTGGCTACTTTGGATTTCTTAGGGATTATTATGCATTCTCTTAGAACATATCTTTGCATTGTGACCATATTCCTTACAGCTTTTACATGACAACTGAAGTCTTTTCCGAGTAGCATTATAAGAAAGTTGTTCTTATCCTAGTTCCTTGCTTTTTGCTTTTTTTATTACCCTAATCTTCTTTTGTATTGTGGTGGAAGAATTTTAGAACCATAATTTTCATTTAGACTTGACCACAAATCTTCCTAGAATTAGAAAAAATCGAGATATATATGCGTCTTTAATTTTTTTCTTTATTATCTATATAGTGCACATATTCTTTTGGTTTGTCACTATCGTGTCTGACTACAACACAAATATATTGACAAGAAATTCCACTCAATCCCATATCCTACACGTGTAAGCCTTATTGCTCGAATTAATATATTGTTAAAAATTCATGTGTCCCACTTCAAATAGTCTTCCACCATTAAAGTATAACATCCAATTTGTTGGCAAGTTGTTTGTACTTCTATACCTTATTCTGAATCTTAGGACAAATGGATATATACTCCATCCCATCCTTTTTTCTTATTATATCCCTTCACCATTGCTTTTATAATAATCTCAAACATTAAGATAATTGGCTTGTCCCTAGCCTCATTAATGTAAGTATTAAAGCTTTCATAATGATTTTTCAACATGTCACATTTGAGTTCAACACTATGAGTGTACTTACACCACTTGCTAGATGGTATTTTACTCAACTAGCCATGAATCAATTTGTCAATACCTTCTAATTGCTTTATGTTGCATGACTTCAACAATCATATATATTTAAGCTTAAGAGAATTTAAATAAAACAATCATACATCTTTCAAATTCATTATATGCTCTAGCTGCATTTCATACTATAATCTTTGTAACTTTTGTTGTCTTAAATTTGGTTTAAAAGTTGACATAGATATGTCTAACATAATATCTATGTTTTTCAGTAACACCAAGAATCTTATTTGCAGCTTTTCTTCAACCACCTCATCAAATATATCCTCATAATCAAATGAACTAAAACCATTAAAGTCACTAACTTCTCCTTTCGTACCCTCATATGTTAGATCACCAAATTCACTACTATCTGAATCATTTGTGGTAGGTTATTTACCCTCCGTAAGAGGAGGTTATTGATCCTTTACAACATCACAATCACCTTGTTCACCCTCTCCAACAACGAAAACAACTTAATGACCTACTCTATAAGTAGCTTGATCACCCACTACAATCTCACAATCAACTTGTTCACCCTGTTCTAATCATCTTTTATTATGTCTCAACAAGAGCTATTCAACAATATCTAAAGTACCTCCATAAACTCATAATCTTTCTTTTTAGTTAAATTAGTCATATTGATAATGTTAGCCTTACTTCTTCACTCTTTAATGTCATCTTTAATAGACTCTTGAGAAAATTTATAACTAAAAACTTACCTCTTTATAGTCAAGTTCTTTGTTGTGTATATGAACTGAAACATCATTAAATGATTTGGCTACTTCAAAATTATTTTTTCCCCTCCTTCATGGGGCATGGTAGAGGTAAACTTGAAGGTCCCACTTATCAAATTTGAAACTCAATTCTAAGATCTACAAAAAAAAAAAAAGGATTGTCATAATACATAAGGCTCCCCGCTTTGCAAAAATTAGGATAAAGTTATCAATTACATGTAGCTTTCTTTTTTATTTTTATAAAGAGACTGCTTTCTTGACTCGAATCTGTAACCTTTCAATCTTAAAGTAGTAACCTTATCAATTACTCAAAGGCTGGTCGATCTATAAAATAAGAAAGACAAATAAAAAGATAGAAATGAGTCCTTAAATATTTAATTAAAACTCCAATCAATCCTAAACAAATATGATTTCAATCTCAAATCATGTTCTTTGATCATAATACCGAAGAAGGAACATCTTTACAACAAATTATATCAGAGAAAAGTCAAAGGATTCCTTGAAATTCGATATATAAAAAGAAAAGAACATTACCAACTAGCTTATTTATTCTATTGCCTCTTACTATTGGTCATAAAAATAGCTTAAAACATTACATACTTATAAAGACAAAGAATCATATGGAATATGTAATCTAGTTTTTCTTTTCTGTTTTTTTTTTAAGCTCGTCAAAGTAAAAGCCTTTGGGTAGCAGTTATGTGTCCGGTTGTTACTTAACAAACCTTCAATTAGTGATTAAAGATTCAATTATGGTTTTATGGACCTAGGCATAGAACTAATCATAAATACACTTCTAAATTGCTTTAGTTCAGTGAATGACCTTTATACAAGAGGGTTAAAATCCTTAACATGGAAGTAACTTATGGAATCTTCTGTTGCCTGTATGTAAACATTAACTATAAAAAGCAGCTACAACAATCTCTATGTTCAATATCTACTTTGGCTATCTAAATACTTGCCCCAAAAAATACTCCATGAAAATGAATACATGGTTTAGATGGATACAAGTTCGTCAACCGGTGTGCTAATCTAGCTGAACGCTACCGTATTGACATTCCTTAATCATACGTCAACAAGACAATGCGCTCGCCGCCTATGGAAATGCAAATCAAACTCAAGAATTCCGTACAAAAGCAAGGATTTGAGGCTTATCTTTCTAGGCTTAGGAACACTACTGATTAAAGAAAATGCAAAATTAATTTATACTATACAACCACAAAAAGAAAAAAGAAATAAGCTATCAAATCATCTAATTACCTTGAGCTAGAGGAATGGAACAAACAAAGCTCGTGTAAAAGATAAATAAAAGTCTCTCAGTCAAGGGGAACCTCAACTGCACCATCAGTAATCTCCTCTTGTAAAGTCCTTAGGATCTTTCCCATCAACAGTACACCCAACTGACACGCACGTGCCCAATATCTCCTTCACCGTCCCACTCATATCCTTTGCCATAGACCTCGTCCTCATTACCTTCGCGATCTCAATCACATCGTCCAGCGATATGTTCCCATTGTGTTTAATGTTCTTCGTCTTCTTCCTATCTCTCTCCGGCTCCTTTAGGGATTTTATGACCAGAGCCGCCGCCGACGGCACAACGGTCACCTTGGCCTGCCGGTTCTGTACCGTGAGCTTGACCGTCACACGGAGGCCCTTCCAGTCCTTGGCTGTTTCCTTGGCGATGTCTTCTCCGATTTTCTTTGGGGAGAGACCAAGAGGCCCGATTTTCGGCGCAAGCGAACTGGCTGCGCCGACTTCGCCTCCAGTGACCCGGACATATACGTCAACTACCTGAGACGGGTCGAATTTGGGCGGCATTGTTGCTGCTCAGTGAGTAGAGTGTCGGGACTAGGGGTTGGAGAATTTGGATTGGCGATATAAGTAGGGTTTTGTGCGAAGCGATACGAGTTTGGGCTCTTTTCCATTAGAAGCATGGCCCAATGGATTCAGGTACATGAATAACTTATCTAACAAATCGTTTTTACTCCTTCTTCGGTATTATTTTTTTATTTTTAAACTAAACGTTCTGAAAACATAAAAGTTTTGACAGGTGGTGTACTAGTAACTAGTACGACACATCCCTATGTACGAGCGGCGGAGATTGTTGTCATGTCATGAGATGTATGGCCCACTGCCGAGATGACTTTTGTTAAAGTAGAACCATAAAACCATATCGCTTGGTTACGTTTACGAACTATAAGTTATCTAGCAAGACGTAACAAACACAGAGCGTCCCTTCGGGGACATCCGATAAAATTGGAACGATACAGAGAAGATTAGCATGGCCCCTGCGCAAGGATGACACGCACAAATCGA
>JANVCL010000213.1:7847476-7860042 GCA_026546855.1 Erythroxylum incrassatum | reverse complement strand
TAATATGGCTTTGTCAACGAAATATTAGGAAGTTGTCCACCAAGAAAGCTGTTGTAGACCTTTGATATTCTCACTGGAACATCTCACACAACAGCAAAAAATTCACCAACAAAACAAACATTTCTTCACCGAAACATTACAAAATATAGACTTGCAAAAACACAAAGACTGCAGAAAATTTTTCTTACACAAACCACTATCATCGACAGCCCAAAAAATCACCCAACACAGGAAAAACACAGCTGCAAATCAGATAGAATCAACAAAAAATAGATACAAAAGATAACTTAAGATACCCTAAAAAATACAACTCTAAGTCACCATATCCTTATTAGTTTTTCCCACACAAAAATAGCAACAATACAGCCCCAATAAATCATGCAATAGGCAGACAAAATACATTTGTCCAATGTAAATAATGTAACCAAAAAATCAGCTGCCTTAACTAGGTAAAAACTACTCCAAAAATCTGCATCTTATCTTAATCAATATGTGGTGATTTGACTAGAATTTTATACCAAATATACCTTATCTTCAAAAAATCCCACGTAACGTAAAATACAAGTCATAGTGAAATTTCACAATTAACCGAAGATGACGTCCAATTACAAATAATATAAACTAATTAAGATATCTTAATATATATCTTAACGATTAGAATTTACACAGCCTTTTGTCACTAAGAGCTGTAAAATGAATCCTTGATTTGCTCACTTATCCACAATCAGATGGCACTGACGATGCTTTACTTGTTTTTTGTAAGGAATACGCAACATTTCTTCATGCATACACTTGTTTTCCCCTTGCTTATGCAACAAGGCAAGCTGTAGGTGCTATCTTGCAAGATGTTGCAGATTCAGGAGTCTTGTTTGCAATATTAATGTGTAAACATAAATTAAATAATCAGCCTCTCTTTTCTTTCCTTGATTTGGATATAATTATCGTGTTGTAGCTGACATTTCTGGAAAAAGCTTCTTCCTTATTGCCGTTATTTTTCCTGCCGAATATCTTTTGCGTGAGCACATGATGACCGGGTGCTTGATCTTAGATTATTAGTTTTGTCGGTGCTCAAGAAGCTTCCTTGCATCAAGACGACATGCTCCTACTTTGAAATTTTATTATGTCATCAGAATCGTTTAGGTCCGTAAAATTTGATAACCACTTCTTATAGGTAGCCTTTTTTCCTGAGAACCATTTTCTGAACATTTTGAAATGGGAACCAGAGTAAGTGGTAAGCAACACTTGAGACCATAGATAAGCAACACTCAGTCTCAATTATCAGTCAGATGCCTACTAAGTTTTTGTCCCTGTCAATTCTTGAAGGACCTATAATCATATCAAAATTTATGAATCTCTCTCTCTCTGGTTGCTAGCTCGACAACCAACTTCTTAACATATCTCTAGGGGTCTGTTAGCTCAAGTTTCCTAAACAAGTTTGAGGCATGGATTTCCTTCTATTTTGCTGTCAACTTTAAGTGGGCCTAACTCTTATTTTCCCTTATTCGGGACATCTGAATCATTCTCACCAATCTGCCTTTCAAGATATAATCCCAAGGCATTTTTGTATGCTTATTATCTTGGCGTGAGCAAGACTGATCTTTTCACCTTCAAGTTAATGCAATCTATGCTGTGGTGGTTCTAGAAAAATTTGCTGATCTTGACCTTTATTCATAATAAATGGTAGCATTCCTGTTATTATATGTAATTTTGGTGGGTCTTTTCACTGTTATAACCGTTTCTTACTCCTGTGGCTGGTTGATACATACTTTGGTGTTATTTACAACTAGTTCAGACGCGTTTTATCATCTTAAGGACTGCAGGTACTCCTGGGCTCAATTTGACCACAAAACTGATAAATTGCTGGATCAAAAGTGGAAGTAACTTCTGAATCCATTGAACCTGGATTATCCTCTGTTTCCTTTTCGATTACCTTCCTTGCATATGTATAGACTGAATCGATTTGATTTCTGAAAAGGATTTCTGGTCCTTTTTTTTTTCTCTTCCCTTTGTGGGGTATGAACTGGTAAGGGAACGAGGATTAACATAATAAGTAGCCAATGGCTAATAATACAGTTACATTATTACTGTTTAGCACACAATTTCTGTTCCAACTGTATATTGTGTTAAGAAATTTGACACAAGTTTTACAGGATTCGTATTGAAATGGTTCTTCTGGAGTCAAATGTTCCAAGTGAAGTTCAGAGATCCATGCTCGATGGTGGGATGCATGTTGAGGAATTTTCTGGTTATCTAATGCGTCGTTCCACTTCTCCTTGTGTTACAACAGCATAAAATTGGTGGTCCTACTGGACTTTGACATTATATATATCGCAGTATTTATCTGGATCAATATGTGGCTTCTGAATTTTTGTCACCAATTAATAGTCCACAGCAGCAGAAGAGGCAATACTGTTGAAACATGGTAGCATTTTAAGTTTAAATTGCATGATGGATATATTCCTTGCCTTATGCTTTAAATAGAAAAGGTTAATATTTGTGCTGCAGATTGTACAGAGCTAACCATAAACTTTATGCTTCCATGCATGACATAGGAAATGGAGCCCACAAAACTCAGTTTAGCTGGGATGAGAACTATGGTAAATGCGGTTCCTTTCAGTACTTTCCCATATAAAGTTTTGGTTTTGAGTGTTAATTTTACTTGTATATCTCTTGCTTGAAATTGCATGACCCATATCCAGACTAGTTTGTCTTTGAAAGTGTTTGCCTGAATTTGGTACTTGTTATCTGACTGGTCTGCCTGCCATGCAGTTCCATTTCTATTTCAGTTTTATTAAAAATTTCTCTCTTTTTTCCCTGACATCAAGTGCTTACGCTTCAACAGTTCTACTTCGTTGGATGACTCCAGATTTTCAGCTTTATGCGGCATCTGATCCTTTTACAGACAAGTCTGACACTATTCATGTTTTTATATGTAACATACGTAGTCACTAGTCCTGGGAAAATTAAACTCAAAACACAGCTGACCCTCTGGCTTGATTATCTCCTTAGCCACTGAAGATTTTTGGCCTACGATCGATATGATTACCTTTGAGGAAATTTGAGGATTCAACTCTTCGAACATCAGTTATCATGTAAGGAGAGCTCTTTGTTAAAAAGTTCCGTGAGCAATGGAACGTCAGGCTTAGCAACTTAGTAGTGCTTTGTGCAGGTGGCTAGGATATTCTTTATGTCGGTGAAAATTATTCAAACTGGTGTGTGCGTGTTGTTGTTTTGTTTTTTTAGGAACAATGAGCGTTGTCAAACTTCGGTGCTTTGTTCAGTCATTGGCATGTTTTGTGTGTATAGTGGGGTGACATGCAGAGCTTTATGCCTACTTTGCAGGCTTTGGGCGTCAAGACTTGCAACAGAATTTGTCAATTGGATCAAAGATACTGAAAATGAGGTATCTTTGCTGGGACGCGGTGATGTCACGGGGGTATGGCTGGTAACCAAGAATGAAGGCATAGGAATGAGTATGTAAGTTATATTTTTTAAATTTTTTTCTTGTTTAGTTATTAATAATGGATAAGATAAAGATTAATGAACAATTTAAATAATTTACATTTTTAATTTTTTCTTGTTTGGTTATTAATAATGGATAAGATAAATTTTAATAAATAATTTTAATAATATTAGTTTTTTTATTCCAAGATAAGTGCGAGTATAATTAGAATCAGATATTAAGAATAACAAACAAACAGAGGACAAACATAATTTCTTTTTTCTTATTTTTTTGTGTGTGTTTCGTCTCGAGCGAAACTCTCCATTGAAAATTTAAGCTTAGTTCATTTATTTAGACAATACATCATTTTGCTTGATTCTTATTAAGATATTATTATCAACATTTGCACATTACTTTGTTTAATTTATTTAAAAATTATTTTATTTTATTTCAATAATTTTATATCATAAAATAAGTTGCTTTTTAATTTTATTATTATACAAAATTATACACGATTATTTAAAAACTAATAACTTATTGAATCATTAAAAATAATTTTAATTGTTTATTTATTTAATACAATTTTTATTAATTAATAATAATACAAAATATTTTAATTAATTATTTACAAAATCAGTCACATAATAATCAAACCTAATTACAAAAATTGTCATTATCATTCTTAATTTTGTAACACCTGTTGGAGTAATTTATAGTTTTTTTATTTTTAAGCATAATGAAATTTAGGTGCTAACTTCATAGTTTTAAAACCCGGATCGGACCGGTCGGTCCAACCGATTTGACCAGTGATCGGTCGGCTATCTGATCTGGTTAACATTAAAAATCTAGTATTCAATTGAACCAGTTTGAACCGGTGAAAACCGGTCAATTGACTGGTCGGACCAGTCCGATCACTAGTTCAATAATTTATTTTTTATTTTTTTGGTATTTTTTAATATTTTTAATATTATATATAATTAAATATAATTATTGCATAATTATGACGTCACACCAATTCGACCGGTGGTTGAACCGGTCGAACCGATCAAATCAGTAATCAATAAAACCTCTGATTCGATGACCTGTCCGAGTTTCAAAACTAAGGCTAACTTAATTCAAGGTTTTTGATCTCCTGACACTTGAATTCTCGACTACCTTAAACTCTACCCATTGCATGGATTGTTGTAAATTGCTATCCCCATCTTAACTGCTCGAAGGGCAATGGCTTGGGCAGTGGTTATAAACAATGTTTTAAAAATCGGACGATGATTGAACCAGAAAAATAACTGATTTAAGGATTAATGGTTCAATCAGAATTCAACCGTGGTTGAACCAGTGATTAATAAATATATTAATTTTTATTTTATATATTATATATATAAGATAATTTTTAAACATATTATTTAATTATTTATATATCTAATGTGAACTTAAACCTTTAAAATTCAAAATATACAATCTTTAAAAAAATCGCCGAACATAACACAAAATAAGATAACAAAATTCACTAGTTATATTTCATCTAAAAGATTAAAAAAAGATCACTAATCATAATATTCATTCAAGTTGAAATCATCAAAATCAAGGCTTAAATAGATCGGCCGATTTTTTCTTTCACCGATTCAACGTTTTTTACCGGTCTGACCATAAGATGAACGACCAATCATTCACAAAAAATATGAACTAAATCGGATCGTTTTATGCTCTAGTTCACTGATTCTTCAATCCGACCAATCGATTCGATTCAATTTTTAAAAAGGAATTACTTTGTCCAAAGAGTATTACTGACTCTCCTATAAAGAAGAGAGACGAATGTTGGGATATAGGCTAGCTTGAGCTTCCTCCTTTATCTTGTTGGCATAGGCCTCTACACCCATAAGTAGCAACTCTCTGGCAATCATTAATATGGGTCCAGAAGATGGGATGTAGTATGCTTTCTTCTTTGTTTCATAATTTTTACGGGAATAGATCAACTCATTTTATTACGAGTATTTATTTATTTAATAAATGAGATTCGTAAAAATTGGATGGACAGATAACTCTATTTAATTCAATGGTCTTTCTTTCCCCAACCACCAATTAAATGCTGCATTTAATTTTGAAGTCCGTAACCGTAACAGTAAGTTAATTTATTAAAAACATTATGATTCTCTGTCTTAAAAGTGGACGTAAAATGTCTAAAACACTTTAGTTCCCACTTATGATTGAACATTTGTATCCCAAAAACTTGCATCATTATGGGAGGGAAGTTTGTATTAACTTGATTGATTAATTGCAATATTATGATGGGATGATTCAGCAAGATGCCTAAACAATTGCATTATTAAGCAATAGTTAAACAATTGTATAATTAAAATTACATGGTTGCATCATTATGTTTGAGCATTTAGATACTATCATGATTGAGTAGTTGCTTAAGGTTGTGCACACTGGACCTTTCCAAACCTCACATTTAGTGAGATTTTTTACTTAATTGTTGTTGTTGTTATTTATTAGTCCTAAGGCCTTGTTTGGTAAATAATAATAAAAGAATTGGCCTTGTTCGGTAACTAATAATAAAGGAATCGGAAAAAATTAGAATTAAGTAAAAATCAGAATATAAGTGAAAATATTGATTATGCTTGTTTGGTATAGTATTAAGTAAAGTTACTATATATTAATATCTGGTATTAAATATTTAAAATGAAAATGAGGAAAATTTTTACTTATGTTTAGTTATTATATAATTTTTTGGTGCATAATTAATTAAAATATTTAAATAATCAATCGAAAAATTCAATGATTTATTAAATTATTAATTTTTAAATAATTATGAATAAATTTTATGATAAGAATAAAAGTTTCAATAAAAAAATAAAATTTTAATATAAAAATTGTAATATGTAATTTTGATAATAATATTTAAATTAATATTTTAATAATATTTTGATAATAACTTAATAATATTTTAATAATATCTGTCAGGAATCTCACATCAGTCAATTACAAAGGCATTCAAGAGTTTATAATAGTGTGCAAACATCTCCCTCTTGAGTTAGCTTTTGGGGGTGAGTTAGGCACTTTCTAACATGGTATCAGAGCCTGCTTGTCTCGATGGTTTGGGGCAGTGCCCGGTTATGAACATTTGCCCGATATGTCCATCAGATGTTCTGAACTGAGGAGAATGTGTCAGGAATCTCACATCGGTCAATTACAAAGGCATTCAAGAGTTTATAATAGTGTGCAAACTTCTCCCTCTTGAGCTAGCTTTTGGGGATGAGTTAGGCCCTTTTTAACAATATCTGTTATCTTTTATTCTTAGTTTTTTATTCCAGCTTATATCTATGTGTCCCTTTAATAATAAAAGGGGCTACCTGCCTAACTAAACGACGCTTCATTGGTTACGAATCACAACCAAAATTTATTATGTTGCCAAAACAAAACAAAACAAAACAGTAGACATTGACAGGGTTGTACTAAGAATTTAGGTCCATCGTTCTCTCGTAAGATTTATACCAATAAGTTACCTTAATAATTATACCACAAATGTTAAACCCCAGCTATCCTTTTCATTTTCAAAAAAATGAAATGAACTTGTTGGCTGCTTAATCTCCCCAGAATTTTGAGAAAAATAAAAACAACCAAGACTACTGTGTCAACTACCCAACCTACTCAAATAAAAGCTTGGTCTTTAATGGAAGAATCTCAAATGGTTTAAGATTACACGACATCGTTGTCCTTAAAACTATATGTTCCATTCCTAACTCGTGATGACTAAATTACAATGCTAGCAAGGGATTGGTTTAAGTTTAAGCAACGTGAGACTTACAATGCCGGAATTGTTAAAAAGGATATTTTTATTTATAAACGCCACGTCAGCTGTGGACTTGTGGTTACAAATTGTCAAAGGTAATGACTCCTTGGATGGCATATTCGTGATTTAGCAGTCAAAGTTCATCAATTTCGGAGTTAAAAAAACTCTTTGTTTTGTTCCCCACTTATCTTGTCCAATTGCGTTTATGGCAGTGCCAGATGACCACAATGCCCTTTCTCGACCCAGCCCCTCAGCCGATGGCCAGGAGAGCCTTCTCGAGGGTATTATCGTACTTTTGTACATTGATATTGGGGTTTCCAATGGTCCTCTTGACCCCCAACATTATAATCAAACCATCATTTTTAATTAAAGTGAGAGAGCACTAAGGGCGTGGAGGCCACCACCATTTTCATACCACCACTAACCTTTTGCATGCTCACGTGATCTTCATCCCCGTGGCACGTGACTCATTACTACTCCTAACGTCATTACTCATCACTCGGGCATTAATTCACATCAGCCGATTATTCGGTTAAATACATTGAAAATTAACATTTCTAAGTTTTAATACAAAATATTTTTTTTTGAAAAAGTAATACAAATAATTTAAAGTTATGAATGGATATAAAATTAATCTAATATAAACAAAATTATACAATTACTAAATAATATTATATAGAAGTAATTAATAATTATTAAAATAAAATACAATTTCCAAATCATAAAAACTCATGTATTGATTACGAGCAAGACTTGGTCCTCGTGTGGAAATCTAGAGAGAGAGAGAGAGAGATCATGGATCACAATCACTATCACTATCCATGCAGCCTAACGTTAAGTTGACTCGCAACTCGCAAGACGAAAAAGCATAAAAAACAGAGAATTTAAAGCTCACCCCACAAGCAAAGTGAAAAGGAACAATTCTCCCCCACCTAATTACCAAATTACCCCCACCCTCTCCATTTCCCACTCTCGCCTCTCCTTTTCCTTTCCCTTCCTCTCTCCATAACCTTCGGTCCGGTCTCATTCTGTTTCTCTCTCTGCAAAACCCTAAAACACCTCTGATCTTGACGCATCATAGTAGCGGAGAGACCGATTTGCTCACCCAATCCGACCACCCATTCCAGTCCAGGAGTCAAAAGAGAAAAGTAATCAGAAGGAGGAAGTAGATACTAGATAGATACAGAGAGATAGAGTGTGTGAATATCTAGTAGAAATGTACAAGAACCAGCTGCAAGAGCTGGCGCAGAGGAGCTGCTTCAACCTTCCCTCCTACACGTGCATAAGGGAAGGTCCGGACCACGCCCCAAGATTCAAAGCTACCGTTAACTTTAACGGCGAGATCTTCGAGAGCCCTAACTACTGCTCCACTCTCCGACAAGCCGAGCACTCCGCCGCCGAAGTGGCCCTCAACTCCCTCTCCAACCGCGCCCCTTCTCATTCCCTCGCCGCCCGCATTCTGGTCAAGCACAATCTCTCTCTCTTTTCCTTTTCTGGTCCTTGAAAAACTCAATCTTTCACTTACTATACTTTAATGGAACCAAGACTCATGCTGTCAAAAGCTCTATCTTTTGCTAACTTGCGCCGGGTCTTATGCAATTAAAGTTTGCTTCTTTTGGCTCTTTTTGCTACTAGTTACTGTTGGGTCGCGTTAGGGATCTGTTGGGTGATCGCCCCCTAATCTTGCCGGTAAGTTTAACGGCGAAGGGAGAGAGCTGGTGGTTTAGTTTTGAATTTGGCCAAAATGCCCCTTATTTGCCGTGGCCGCCCTGTTGTTAGACACTTAAACTTGTATGGATTTACTTGTGTTGCTTTCCGCTTGGCCTTACGTGTGTTGTGCCCCTAGATGCTTAGGCTAAAGATAGCTTATCAACAGCCTGTTTTCGGTCACCCTCCGGTGACCCGTGATAGTCAAATGACGATATTGCCCTCACTGAAAACGAGAATAGACGATTCTTCTTATGATCAATTCATTAAAAATGATAGTTGAAAATGGGAATTGGGAAGCTTCTGTGATGCTCAAGTGACTTAGACCCCATCTATATCTATTGTTTTTATTATTCTTTATGATTGCCAAGTTTTACGCGGTTTATCTGGGTGCCCCATCAGTGTGTGAGGTCCATAAGCAGTTGCTGTCGTTAGATATTACCCGATTTCTGACTTGTGGCTTAATAATGGAGCTTCTTTCTTTTGTTGACTCTAATTGTTTGCTCTGAGAGCTGGAAGAAGGGGAGATTAGTCTATTTCCATTTATGCATCTTCACGATTGTCTATTCTGTAATTACGAATGTGGCATTCTTCTTTGCAATTTGTTGTTTCCCATTGAAGTTTACAAACATACATTATCTTTCCGCCTATAAATTTCCTTTTAAGTCTAACATTTAATTACTACTTCTGCATTCTTCTTTGTAATTTGTTGTTTCCCTTTAAAGTTTACAAGCATGCTTTATCTTTCTACATATAAATATTCTTTAGCTTCTATACGTGTTTAACATTGATGTTTGGCTTCCCCCCCACCTGCCATCTACTACAGTTTCCTATTTGCTAAGTTCCAGTGCTGAGGATACTGGAAATGAAGTGCGTTCTTCCTGATATCTATTTGCATGATTGTCTGTTGACATATTTTTGGATCCTATTACTGACTGGTGTTAATATTTCAGGATGAGACAGGTGTATATAAGAATCTTCTGCAGGAAATTGCACAAAGAGTTGCTGCTCCATTGCCGCAATATACAACTTTCAGGTCAGGCCTGGGACACCAACCTGTCTTTACTGGGACTGTGGAATTGGCTGGAATTACTTTCACCGGTGAACCCGCCAAGAATAAGAAACAGGCTGAGAAGAATGCAGCAATGGCAGCTTGGTCATCTCTAAAACAACGTAAGTCTCACTAATGACGGAGAGTTTTGGCTCAACAATTTGGATTGATGTTTACATAAATCTTTACTGATCTTATTCTGGAGAGAACAAAAAATATCTGATACTTTAACTGCCATAAGATTCACTCCGCACAAAGAAACTATCCTACATGATAAACGGGGTTTCATGTGCAAGAACTCACAAATTTGATGTGGAGTATCATGCATCTTACGTATGATAAGCAATGTTGACATTGAAGGTCCTTTTATATATTTGTATATACTCGAGGAAGTTTAAGCTTATCTATATATCTAACTTAGACCCATGCTTTTGGGGCTAAACTATTGCCCTTGTTTGCTTTCTTTGTGGCCAGTGGCAAAGGAACACGCAAGCTCTTGTTGTGAACCAGAGAATAATGATGAGCTGGAGCAGATTACAATAGCCCGTGCCCTTTTGAATTATCGTTTTAAGGAGAAAATGGCGTTGGTAAATTCGTCAGGTGCCCCTATACCATTTGCAAAGAAGTTCCCAGTTCAAAGCCCCAGACCAACAAGTCCACAACCTTCACCTGCTACTACTTCAAAAATTCTCCCCTTAATATGCCCCAAAACAACTCATCGGAACAAACCAACATCAACCACAGTAAATGAGAGAACTTTACCATCTAGATCAACATTAACTGCGGCTGCAATTGACAGGACACAGCTACAAGTTCCTGGACAAGAAATCCGAAGTCCCCGTCCTCAAAGGTTTCCTGTGGCAGGGGCAGCACCTTATGTCCCTATCAGACAATTTGGGACACCTTGCCGCGGCATTGCTCCACCAGTGACCATAAGAACAGCAGTTCCTGTTTTCTCTGCACCTCCACTTCCACCACCGTCTTCTCTTTCTTCTAAAGTTATCCGGGCACCTCCTGTTAGAATTGCTTCACCAGTCACTGTTAGGCAAGCTGTGCCCGTATATGCAGCTCCTTCACCAGTCAGGAAAGAAGATTCTCTAACTGTTCAGAAAGATCCTCCAGCTGTTCAAAGAGAGGATCGTCCCATTGATCAAACACATCCTCTGGCTGTTCTAAAAGAAGACCCTCGAACAGCTGCTGCTTTTCCCATACCAAGCAAGTTACCACCAGTTCAGGTGGAGGAAACTAGGGCCTCAACGCTAGAAAAGAAGCAACAAACCAGCACAGTTAAACGCTTGGAACATCTCAGAATCTGATCATGGCTAGGGAGCATTTTGGGTCGATAAGAGAATCTTTTAATCTTTTGTTTTATTGACTTTATCTCAATATATGGGTGTTTTCGTTTCAACTTTATTTTCGTTTCAGCCGTTACCCCATGATATTCGGTTACTAGAAGTTACAGTCAATTCAGGTCAATTAGTGTCAGCAGTTCCATATCTTCAGAATTCAAGGCTGTGCCTATAGTTAGTATCTAGTTGAGGACGATTGCTTTCTTTCTTATACAATGCCGATGCATTAGCTTTCACCTCTTTCTTATGCAATGCAGTTGCATTAGCTTTCATGGTCTTTGTCCACGTCAGTCGGGAAATATCACCTGATTATATATATATACATTTGATTGTGGCCTGGTGGGATATTGCCCTCCATTCTTAAGAAGTCTAGTGAGGATGATGATTTGATGATATTGAAACGAATCAGCATTTATACCTTACGTATCAAGTCACTGTAAACCTTTGTTGCCTAAACTTTTGCACTATAAAGATCGGCGCGGTTCCCTGGTTGGAAGGTGATGACAACTTAAGCTTTAGAAAGAATCATTTCAAATATTTCAAAAATCATTGATTTGGGTTTTGATGATACTTGTATTATTAATGGCTGATAAAATCTGAATAAATTCCTGGACGCTTAACCTTTTCATCATAAATGGGGCATGTGAGTATTGAAAAAATTAAGTTAGGAATAGGTGAAAGCGGAAAATACAAGGACACGTTTCTTTCGTTCCAAACGCCAGAGCTCATAATGCTTCCCGCATCCGGTTGCTGTCACTTTCATATATAAACCAAAACAATAGGTCCAAGAAAAAAGTGGACTGTACTATGATCCTATCGTCTCATTAATGGTTAGGTATAGCTGTGACATTGATCATAACGAGAAGAAGCTATATCTATATAGCTAGCTATACTGAAGTCATTTTAGAATGTGAAGTAATGCTCAGTTCATGATCACGTTGCCAATAAGTTAAAAAGCTTGATTAAATGATGGAAAGATGTAAAAGAGGGGCACAAGGTAAGGTTGGAAGTTGAGATTCTTTGTCAAGTAAGCTGGCGATTATCATATTTTCGACAACCCTAAATTTAGTGGGGCACATTATTTTTTTTTTTGAAGAGCAAAATACTCAAATTCTCATTCATGATGATAAAATTCACTCAAAAATTGAGGAGTAGAAACCTAAATTCGTAGATGCGCAAAGTGAATAGATGCTCGAGCTAAAAAATGAGCACGTCTATTGGCTT
>JANVCL010000213.1:7824704-7837948 GCA_026546855.1 Erythroxylum incrassatum | reverse complement strand
TACAGCATTGTCCTCAATGTCTAAATAAATAATAATAAAAATAAGGGAATGAGACATAAGGACTCCCTGGAGTATAGAAGGCTCAGCGACTTGAAATCATAATTTACAGCTCCAACCTTGCATTCCTAACAAAACAAATAAAAAGCAAAGAAGGTACTCAAATGAAAGCAATAAAAAGAAATTGAAACAACACAGAACTAGAATGAAAGGATAAGATTGGAGTGCTTCCCAACAGGTGCTATGTTTAACGTCGATAGCTTGACGTAGCCATTTGATCACGGGTCCTTGAGTGAAATGCTTGTAATGTTTCTCAACTCTTGACCATAATAATGCTTCAATCTATGCCCATTCACTTTGAAAGTTCTTCCATCACTTCCCTCAACTTCAATCGCCCCAAAAGTTCTTCCATCACTTCCTCACAAAAATGTATTTCCACTGCTAATGGTTCATCGGCACCTATCATTGGAGAAAGATCCTTGTCTCTCACTAATACATTGAACTTAGATTCTGTATTAGTTGTCCCATCTTTGGATTATAATCTCTTGTCCGTTTCTCAAATTACTGATGCTCTATCTTGTGTTGTAATTTTTTAGCCTGAACGTTGTGTGTTTAAGGACATCCGAACGAGGTAGACGATTGGTTGTGGTACTAGACAAGGAAAGTTGTATTACTTGGAATTGGAGTCGCAAAGTTCAAATCAGTTCTGTCAAGCTTTTTCGGTGGACAGTTTTGAGAATAAAATAAAAAATCTGATATCTAGCTATGGCATCGAAGGCTCGGACATGTTTCTTTTGGTTATCTTAAAAAATTATTTCCCAAGTTATTTACAAAATTTGATGGTTCTAGTTTCCATTGTGATGTTTGTGAGCTTGCAAAATGTCACCGTGTGTCTTTTTCACCCAGCATGAATAAAAGTTTGATTCCTTTTATGGTAATACATTCTGATGTTTGGGGTCCATCAAAGGTGAATACATTAGGAGGATCACGTTGGTTTGTTACTTTTATAGATGATTGTACTAGAGTGGCTTGGGTGTGCTTGATGAAATTCAAAAGTGAAGTGAATTTGTTGTTTCAAAAGTTTCATAAGATGATTTGCACCCAATATAATGCAACAATAAAAGTTTTACGCAGTGACAACGGGGGAGAGTATTCTAGCTATGAACTTCAGCAATATTTGGAAGCACAAGGAATTATTCATCAAACGACTTGTCCTAATACACCCCAACAAAATGGAGTAGCCGAAAGGAAAAATCGTCATCTGTTAGAAGTTGTTCGTGCTTTATTAATAGAAGCTCATATGCCTTTATCTTATTGGGGAGAAGCACTCATTTATGCAACACATTTGATTAATCGGGTACCTTCTAGCACCATTAATTTTATAACACCATATCAAGCTCTTGCTGAAACAGTTATTGCACCAGAAGTCCCAAATTTGACTCCGCATGTTTTCGGTTGTGTGGCATACGTACATCTTCATAAAAACTAGCGTAACAAATTGACTCGTGAATTGCGTTGTGTTTTTCTAGGGAATGCTGCTTATCAAAAGGGGTACAGATGCTATCATCCTCCAACTAAGCGAATGTTTATTACAATGGATGTTGTTTTTCATGAAGAATCTATGTATTTTTCCTCTGAGCCAGAACTTCAGGGGGAGTGTCAAAAGGAAGTTTTGTCTCTAGATTATGAAGAAGTGGGACTTTCTGCACCTAGTAACCAATACACGATAGAATCAGATTTGGGTGTTGTTGAAAATCATCAAGAACACCAAGAAATTGAAGAATCAGATTTGGGTGCTGCTGAAAGTCAAGAGAAGCAAGAAGTTGAAGTTATGGGTTCGTTATTCCCTACATCCATGACACCACAAGCAACTGATGTACCAAACCAATCGTTGCCAACTAAGGATGCTCCTGAGTTAGCACCTGAACCAACAAAAAGACAGCTACCACCACGACACAATAGAGGTATCTCTAAGACCACTTATGAACCCGAAATTTCTAGTAAAACTAGATATCCTATGAGTCATTATGTGTCGAATCACCGTTTATCAGAATCAAATAAATCTTTTGTGAATCAATTATCTGCTGTATCTATTCCTAACAATGTGCAGGAAGCCTTAGCTGACCCACGGTGGAGAGCAGCTATGAATGATGAAATGAAATCCTTAAAAAAAATGATACATGGGAACTTATCAAATGCCCACCAGGGAAGAAAACAGTTGGGTGTCGTTGGGTGTATACAATCAAGTACAAAGCAGATGGCACGATAGAGCGATTTAAAGCAAGATTGGTGGCTAAGGGATATACTCAAACCTATGGAATCGACTATACAGAGACATTTGCACCAGTTGCTAAAATTAATACAGTTCGAGTTTTATTATCTTTGGCAGCAAACTTGGATTGGCCATTACAACAGTTTGATGTGAAGAACGCCTTTCTACATGGTGAATTATCTGAAGAAGTCTATATGGATCTTCCTCCTGGATGCAGGATACCAGAAGTACATGATCATAAAGTGTGCAAGTTAACTGTATGGGCTGAAACAATCGCCAAGGGCATGGTTTGGAAAATTCACAAAATCTATGAAGGCATTTGGCTATAGTCAAAGCAACACAGATCACACTTTGTTCTTGAAGAGACAACAAGGTAAGATCACTGCACTTATTGTTTATGTTGATGACATGGTGGTGACTGGAAATGATCCTGAAGAAAGGAAAGCTCTTCAAAGCTACTTGTCTAAGGAATTTGAGATGAAAGACCTTGGTCCACTAAAGTTTTTTCTTGGGATTGAAGTGTCTAGATCAGTTAAAGGAATTTTCTTGTGCCAAAGAAAATATACTTTGGATTTGTTAAAAGAAACCGGCATGACAGCTTGTCAACCAGTTGATACACCCGTTGAAGAAGGTTTGAAATTATGTATTGAACCTAATCAAGTTCCAGTTGATAAAGGGAGATACCAACGACTTGTGGGAAGATTGATGTACCTAGCACACACGAGACCAGACCTTGCTTATGCCTTAAGTGTTGTAAGTCAATTTATGCATAATCCTGGAGAACAACATATGAATGCAATTATGCGTATCTTAAGATATTTGAAATCTACTCCAACGAAGGGAATTTTATTCACAAAATCTGTACACTCTCAAGGCATAAATGTATACACGGATGCTGACTGGGCTGGAGCGATAGATGATCTGTTGGGATATGTTGGCTTGTTTTTAGCAATCTTTGTAAAATAGAAAATTGTAATATGGAGTCCATGATTGTAGGGTCAATGTACAGCTAAGAGTTTTTTTTAACTATATATTTGATGTACAGATACAATGAAAAGATAAGTAAAAAAACAGAAAGATTTACTCTGCCATTTTCAACTTGGTATCAAAGCCATGGGCAAATCTGACGTTGAAACTTTTGGAGTTAAGTCTGCTCCAATTATCATTCAATCTGAAAGTTCATCTTTCAATGCTGGAATTATTCTCAATAATACAAACTATGATATGTGGTCTTAAATTATAGAGATGCACATTGCGGAAAAAGAAAAGCTCTCATTTATTCGTGGGATCACACAACCACCTGCAGAAAAAGATATGGGAAGTGATACAGTGACAATTGAAAAGTTAAGAGGTGGCTGTTGATGTCTATGTCCCCAGAGATCATGAAGCGATATATTCGCCTACCCACTGCTCGAGATATTTGGAAAGCACTCTCAAAAGCTTTTTATGCTGGAGCCGATGAACTACATGTCTTCACGTTAAATCAAAAGGCATTTTCTGCAACACAAAATGGTAAATCTCTCTCTACTTATTATGGACAACTAACTGAAATTTTCAGCGAGTTAGATCATCGTGATACGGTGATAATGGAAAATGAGAATGACGTGGTCTCTTATCGCAAGTCTGTTCAGCGACAAAGGGTGCACATCTTTCTTGCTGGTTTAGATGGGGAATTTGAACAAATTCGCGGAGAAATCTTAAGAAAGGATCCTGCTCCAGAATTAGACGAATGTTACTCATTGGTTCGTCGTGAGTCTGTCCGCCACACAACAATAAATGGAGAACTTGAAAAATCTGAAGCATCTGCCATGGTGAGTAGAAATAAATCGAATCAGAACCGATCATCTCAAAACCATCAAACTCGAACCAGATTTAAGGCTTCTACAAGTACCAACAAATCCAATTTCAAGTGCTCCCACTGTGATCAACCAGGACACACAAAAGATCGCTGCTTTGAAATTGTGGGATACCCAGAATGGTGGGATCATAATCGTGATTTGAGAAAGAAAACTGCAAGCAATACCTCTACTGCTGCAACTGTAGAAGCAAATATTGAGGAAGGTGTTGCTGAAAAATCAACAGCGTTGATAGGATTAAAAGGTAATGGTGGTAAGGCTTTAAATTCATCTGCATTTGTTTCGAATAGGACATGGATAATTGATTCTGGAGCTACGGATCACATGAATTTTGATTCTGGTAAAGTTTCATCCCTTAAACCTTCCTCACAAAAATTTATTTCCACTGCTAATGGTTCATCGGCACCTATAATTGGAGAAAGATCCTTGTCTCTCACTAATACATTGAACATAGATTCTGTATTAGTTGTCCCATCTTTGGATTATAATCTCTTGTCCGTTTCTCAAATTATTGATGCTCTATCTTGTGTTGTAATTTTTTGGCCTGAACGTTGTGTGTTTAAGGACATCCGAACGAGGCAGACGATTGGTTGTGGTACTAGACAAGGAAAGTTGTATTACTTAGAATTGGAGTCGCAAAGTTCAAATCAGTTACGTCAAGCTTTTTCGGTGGACAGTTTTGAGAACAAAACAAAAAAATCTGATATCTGGCTATGGCATCGAAGGCTCGGACATGTTTCTTTTGGTTATCTTAAGAAATTATTTCCCAAGTTATTTACAAAATTCGATGGTTCTAGTTTTCGGTGTGACGTTTGTGAGCTTGCAAAAAGTCATCGTGTGTCTTTTTCACCCAGCATGAATGTAATACATTCTGATGTTTGGGCTCCATCAAAGGTGAATACATTAGGAGGATCACGTTGGTTTGTTACTTTTATAGATGATTGTACCATAGTGGCTTGGGTGTGCTTGATGAAATTCAAAAGTGAAGTGAATTTGTTGTTTCAAAAGTTTCATAAGATGATTTGCACCCAATATAATGCAACAATAAAAGTTTTACGCAGTGACAACGGGGGAGAGTATTCTAGCTATGAACTTCAGCAATATTTGGAAGCACAAGGAATTATTCATCAAACGACTTGTCCTAATACACCCCAACAAAATGGAGTAGCCGAAAGGAAAAATCGTCATCTGTTAGAAGTTGTTCGTGCTTTATTAATAGAAGCTCATATGCCTTTATCTTATTGGGGAGAAGCACTCATTTATGCAACACATTTGATTAATCGGGTACCTTCTAGCACCATTAATTTTATAACACCATATCAAGCTCTTGCTGAAACAGTTATTGCACCAGAAGTCCCAAATTTGACTCCGCATGTTTTCGGTTGTGTGGCATACGTACATCTTCATAAAAACTAGCGTAACAAATTGACTCGTGAATTGCGTTGTGTTTTTCTAGGGAATGCTGCTTATCAAAAGGGGTACAGATGCTATCATCCTCCAACTAAGCGAATGTTTATTACAATGGATGTTGTTTTTCATGAAGAATCTATGTATTTTTCCTCTGAGCCAGAACTTCAGGGGGAGTGTCAAAAGGAAGTTTTGTCTCTAGATTATGAAGAAGTGGGACTTTCTGCACCTAGTAACCAATACACGATAGAATCAGATTTGGGTGTTGTTGAAAATCATCAAGAACACCAAGAAATTGAAGAATCAGATTTGGGTGCTGCTGAAAGTCAAGAGAAGCAAGAAGTTGAAGTTATGGGTTCGTTATTCCCTACATCCATGACACCACAAGCAACTGATGTACCAAACCAATCGTTGCCAACTAAGGATGCTCCTGAGTTAGCACCTGAACCAACAAAAAGACAGCTACCACCACGACACAATAGAGGTATCTCTAAGACCACTTATGAACCCGAAATTTCTAGTAAAACTAGATATCCTATGAGTCATTATGTGTCGAATCACCGTTTATCAGAATCAAATAAATCTTTTGTGAATCAATTATCTGCTGTATCTATTCCTAACAATGTGCAGGAAGCCTTAGCTGACCCACGGTGGAGAGCAGCTATGAATGATGAAATGAAATCCTTAAAAAAAATGATACATGGGAACTTATCAAATGCCCACCAGGGAAGAAAACAGTTGGGTGTCGTTGGGTGTATACAATCAAGTACAAAGCAGATGGCACGATAGAGCGATTTAAAGCAAGATTGGTGGCTAAGGGATATACTCAAACCTATGGAATCGACTATACAGAGACATTTGCACCAGTTGCTAAAATTAATACAGTTCGAGTTTTATTATCTTTGGCAGCAAACTTGGATTGGCCATTACAACAGTTTGATGTGAAGAACGCCTTTCTACATGGTGAATTATCTGAAGAAGTCTATATGGATCTTCCTCCTGGATGCAGGATACCAGAAGTACATGATCATAAAGTGTGCAAGTTAACTGTATGGGCTGAAACAATCGCCAAGGGCATGGTTTGGAAAATTCACAAAATCTATGAAGGCATTTGGCTATAGTCAAAGCAACACAGATCACACTTTGTTCTTGAAGAGACAACAAGGTAAGATCACTGCACTTATTGTTTATGTTGATGACATGGTGGTGACTGGAAATGATCCTGAAGAAAGGAAAGCTCTTCAAAGCTACTTGTCTAAGGAATTTGAGATGAAAGACCTTGGTCCACTAAAGTTTTTTCTTGGGATTGAAGTGTCTAGATCAGTTAAAGGAATTTTCTTGTGCCAAAGAAAATATACTTTGGATTTGTTAAAAGAAACCGGCATGACAGCTTGTCAACCAGTTGATACACCCGTTGAAGAAGGTTTGAAATTATGTATTGAACCTAATCAAGTTCCAGTTGATAAAGGGAGATACCAACGACTTGTGGGAAGATTGATGTACCTAGCACACACGAGACCAGACCTTGCTTATGCCTTAAGTGTTGTAAGTCAATTTATGCATAATCTTGGAGAACAACATATGAATGCAATTATGCATATCTTGAGATATTTGAAATCTACTCCAGCAAAGGGAATTTTATTCACAAAATTTACACACTCTCAAGGCATAAATGTATACACGGATGTTGATTGGGCTGAAGCGATAGATGATAGGCGGTCTACTTCAGGATATTTCACTTTTGTTGGAGGAAACCTTGTTACATGGCGAAGCAAAAAACAAAATGTTGTTGCCCGCGCAAGTGTAGAGGCTGAATTCAGAGGAATGGCACTTGGAATATGTGAAGCATTATGGTTGAAACTCCTCTTGACAGATTTGGGTTATCCACCTCAACAACCAATTCAACTGTATTGTGACAATAAGGCTGCATGTGATATTGCTCATAATCCGGTTCAATACGATTGCACCAAGCATGTGGAAGTAGATAGATTCTTCATCAAGGAGAAATTAGATGGAAAGATACTAGAGTTACCAAAGATTCGATCAGAGGATCAATTGGTTGATGTTCTTACTAAAGCAGTTTCGATTCAAGTGTTTTCTAAGTGTATTAGCAAGTTGGGCATGAGCGACATCTATGCACCAACTTGAGGGGAAGTTTAAGATATTTTACCTTTATTTCTTATTGATCTGTTGGGATCTGTTGGCTTGATTTTAGCAATCTTTGTAAAATAGGAAATTGTAATATGGAGTCCATGATTGTAGGGGCTAAGAGTTTTTTTTACTATATATTTGATGTACAGATACAATGAAAAGTAAGTAAAAAAAAAAGAAAACAGAGATATTTACTCTGCCATTTTCAACTTTATCACCCTCTCTCTAGATTACTAATTACATCTTCTAGGTTTGTGCATGAGTCACGAAAAGAAGGAGAAGCTGATATGAAAACAAACAAGCACGACTCCAATCTGTACTGGTTTGGTTTCATCAATTGTTGGGTTGTTGGGTGGTTTCATGGGCAACTGGGGTATTATTACTATCTCGAGGATCAAAATATGCCTGTCTTTTCCTCCGTCAGCCTCCGCCTCACATTTCTCTTCTTGTCTCCTACATCTTTTATTTTTATTCATAACTTCTTCAGGCATTCTTTTAAAAGATGATAATGCATCAGGTGAAGGTTTGACAATATGGTCCCATGCAAATTTAAACTTACCATTACCATCCTTTCATGTCCTAACCTTTCAATAAATAATGGAGGCACCAAAATATGAGGAACAATTAAGAGGGTTATACGTTGTCATTTCTGTTCATTAATTGCTAATTTCTGTACACTCTTGAATGCTTTTCCGTCCTTGCACACAGCAAGTTATTAATGTTGATGAATGGGTACACAAATTTCATGTGATTTGCATGTTGTGTAAGAAGTACCCATGTTTCTTCTTTCTTTCAACTTTCGCTGTCAAGCACCAAATTAACCATTGAGTTTCACGTTCCCTTTTACTCTGTCCTTGAGCAGAAACATCCCAATTTAATTCAAGTTCCCTGCACCGTCTCTACTAACACAGTCATTAGTTTCCGTGGTAATGATACGGTGGCCTCCGCTTTCTGTCCTTTGCTCATAATATGATATGATCATGCGCATTTTTGTTCTTCTTGTTACTTTCTTTTAGGTTCAATGAATTTGGAAAATCACGTAAAAAAAGCTTACGTGATACTTGATTATTCATCTTATTCTTTGTGTTTTTAATTCGTTCACTTTAATTTTTGTATTTTTTATTCTCATTCAAGATACCTCAATTAAATATTTTTGGACAAATTTGTCATTAGAATCAAGAGATTAAAAAAATATATTTCAATAATCTAAGGGTAAATTTATCCAAAAATACCTAATTGAAGTATCTTGAATGAGAATAAAAAACACAGGGGCTAAGATAAACGAATTAAAAACACATGAATTAAGATGAATAATCAAGTATATCACAAGACTTTTTTTTATATAATTTGTCAATGAATTTTATGAAAATAATTTCTATAACGACTAAAACTTCGAATACATAAACGTTAGATTTATGCCAATCATGCCTAGTCCCTTGTCTTAGAGAAGAGATTTGCATCAGGTTGATATTAACTGTTAAGCGATTAGATAAAAATTTGAAGTAAAGAACAAGTCTGGGTGTAGTCTAAGTGACATGAAAAATGACAAAGAAGTTAGACTAGTTAGTTTGCTTCAACACCACCCCTAGCCCTAACCCTAACCCTAACCCTAACCCTAGTGTAGTGGGCATATCCTTTTGTTTTGATCCACCCAGCGGATTGGGTAAAAAAAAAGTGAGAGAAAAGTCTACTTAGTACTCCTTACAATAGTAAATGTTCTGCCCCAGGTCCAATTAACAGAACAAATTGTTTTTACTAGAAAAAGTCTTTAAAAAATCATGTAATTCACTTAAAATTTAAAAAAGATTGATTGAAAATAGAGATATGATAAGATCTATAGGGATTTAAATATATTTTTAGTTAAATATATATACTTTTTCTAACTTATTAAATATTCACAAATAATAATAAATGTGTCGTACTAGCAAACCTTGAGAGGTGAGGGAGAGTGTGGATGCTGAGCATATATAAAGGAGAGATAAGATCATTTCTCTAGTTTTATAGTGTTTTATTTATTTTTATAAATCTTAGTCATATGCGAGTCTCGTGTGAATCTTACATAAATAAATACAAGACTCGCATAAATAAATAACTGAGATTAATGAAACAAAATAAAATATTATAAATTAGACAAAAAACCTAAACTATACATAGGGAGTGACATTTGTATACAGAAAATCACCCAATGATGGAGTAGCTGACTTGGGATGGGCCCAAGTCTCCACTTCAACGACACCAACCCCTTTCAAAGCAATGCCACGTCAGTATGTTATTGAATTACGCAACGGAATTTTCTTTTGGGCCCTCATGATTGGACCTAGATGGGGCCCAAGAAAAAAGTAATGGCTCAAAGTAAAAGAAGATAGGAAACCCTGGCTCAACGCAACATGGCATGGATGAAACGACATTAAAAAATAAAGAAACACACATTATAAAAAGAATAAAACGAAGAATGTTAGACATGAAAAATATACCCATTTGACTTTGTTATAGCTCATCATTGCACTATAAATATATATACATATATAGAAAAGATCCAACTTCATTGGTTCTTAGTCTTTGCTCTTTCAGACAAGTGGGTTGGCAAATTCGTATGGTTAAAGGTCGATGGGAAAAGATTGAAACCATGGAAGCTTAGCAACAAAGATGTGTAACCTTCAAGTGTAGAGGGAGCCAATTAATGGAAAGGGCAATTATGTATTACTGTATCAAAAAATGTCAATAAGTATCAAAGCAATGTGGTGTACACATCAAGGATACATTCACCACCTTCTACTTTTCGTGACCTATGGCGATACTGTGTCTCAACTTAGAAACACACAATAATACCAGCCATGCGTGCTTGCTTACCTTTCTTCTACAATATTTTTCCACGTGTTCTTAACTCTATGGCATGCTTGCAACGAACGTAGTGTAAAGATTGTTTTCCTAACACCACTATGATTAATTGGTTAAGATCACTCATACTTGGAGAAGTTATGAGGAAGAAAAGCCGGCCATTTTGGCATGCATGCATTCAAATATTATGGATGTTACCTGACTATGGATAACGTACTATTTTCAAAGGTACAAGTCTTATATCATCAAAGTTTAATATGGCCTTGATATTGTCACGATTGACTCTTTTAATTTAAGTTGACTTTATGATGGAATTTTGCTGAGTCAAAAAGCTTCATTTGTGTGGGTAACAACATTAGTAAACACTACGAACCTATGAGCCATATGTAATAAGTGGGAAAAAAAATGAAATGATTCCTTCGAGCCAACATCCTTGGACCCTGCAGACTGGAGCTGATCACTGAAGTCCTATCTATTTCTCATTCTGATGCCGTGCATGTTCCCCTCAAGTGCTCTAAAGTTTGATTTCATCATAGCTATATTGCTTTCCATTGTTATATTTCTTTTCTCCTCCTTTATTCTCAAGATAAGGCTCTGCTTCAATCTAAGAAAACCATATCACCATCCACTCTATTTGATAATTAGTTCCTGTCAGCATTAACAAATTAAACGATGGAGACGATATCACATTTTCCAAAACCAAGTAAACATTTGCTTTCCCCACCTAATGCTTCATTTCTTTAATGTCCCAAACAGTTATGCTAACACTTTAGAAATTATCTTGTTTATAGCCGACCAGATAGCTGGGTCTGGGTACAAAATGAACAAATGTAACTTTCAGTCTGATACATATTGACCCTTTTTATATTTGTGGGTCCGGAATTAAGAAGCATAAAACCCCTCTCCTTCCCCTTCTGCTTGAAAAAGAAATGGTCCCTCCCTATATTCTATTCTACTGCCCTTTACTTTCTACATATAATTGTCCTTGAAGATCACGATAATGCCAATCACGTCATAATTAAGTGTATTACACATGTATCTGCAATTCCTGTGTATTGTTTATAACTGGCTACTGCAGAATATTCTCATCTTTCGGCTTATTATGTTCTGTATACTCTACATTTTACTAGTCTTCATCTTGTCTTTATTCTATTGAGTTTTGTGGTTGCTTACAGACAAATAAATACTCCAGTCTCAGTCACAGTCTCAGTCTCAGTCTCGTTCTGCCATGGTTGATTTAATCTAATCCGTAAAAAAGTCTTTATTCGACGTCATCTGAAAAGCAAGCGTCTTCCTAATCCTTTTAATTTTTACAAGAGAATTAACAGTGATACAACAACGTCAATAAAAGCATTATGAGTAATCACTCAGTGAACATCTCGGATTATTTTAAACGTCTGATATTAAGGACAAGTAAAGATCGCACAAGTAGATGCAATTATTGACTTATTTTTAATGAAGTAATAAAGTCAGGTCAGGTCGGGTTAGATTCGGCTGCTGGAATAAGATTTTTTTTTCAGTTTTATAGCGTTTTATTGTGTCAAGTAAATCTTAGCCATTTATTTATGAGAATTTCGCGTGGACTCTATATAAATAAACGTGGAGCTCGCATAAATAAATGAATAAGATTTACTGGACATAATAAGACACTATAAAAACTGGACAAAAGATCTGAACTCTCGGCTGCCTCTACCCTAATCAAGCTTGAGGTTAGGCTCAAGTTAAGTCAGACTTAGTTGAATTAGCGCGCCTGCTTTAGTCTTAATAGACTTAATATCTTGTACCAATTAAAGATGAAAAGGTTAAAAGCTATTCTTAGTTAGTCGAAAATTTTATAATAAAATGAAATAGTTTATAATATATTCAAATGTAAATAAATATAATGTTGATTAAAAGGAATATAAAATTTATAATAATATAATAAAATCAGTGACGGAGTCAAGAATTTAAGATAGGGGCTCAAAATTTAATTTTTTAAATTTTGAAGAGTCCAGTACACTACTGACCCTTAAATAACTTTATCTTTATATATATATATTAAAAATAATTTTTTTTAAAACTTGGGGGGCCCAGTGACCCCCTAAATTTATATGTAGCTCTGTCACTGAATAAAATATTATTTAAAAGATAAATAAAATATAATGAATAATTATTTTATTCTTAATAAAACAAAACATAAGTTAACAAAATCGTATTGTCTTATTACTTGTTAAGATCGAGGTATGATTAATATTATAAAAAATTATTGAGAATACATTAAAAATGTATATTTATTATTTTATATTTTATTCTAAATCTATTTAGGATAAAAAGGATATAATATAAAACTTTTTATTTACTTTTATTTTATTTTATTATAAATTTTGCGACGAACGAAATAATATTAAATATAAACTATGGTGTATTAGCAAGTGTTATTTTGCTTATATAATGTATGCATATTACTAATTATATTATTATATTGAATTTATGGAATTACTAGAACCAAGGAAGATTGATCCTATATAAGAATATAGTCCTGGCACGTAGAGCCTACCCTCTGTACCTAACATGTCATTTCATGGTAAAGTAAGGGATAAGGACGTAAATGATGATTCTTTATTTTCTTTTTTCAATTATTATTTTTACTCATTTAGACACTCCTGTCTTTGTTTGTCGGTATGCGTGCAATTGAAACTGCCCTCATCTTCTCTCTCTCTCTCCCTCTCCCTGCTTCTAGGCAC
>JANVCL010000213.1:7808648-7824259 GCA_026546855.1 Erythroxylum incrassatum | reverse complement strand
GTAGAGTTATGGGTAGGGTTCTTTTCTGTCTCGGTTTTGCGTCAGCTTTGTGAGCCAGACCGAGCTCCTCGTCTCTGATATGCACATCGCTCCACTTGGCTCTCTTTCTAGGGAGAGCCCTTGCTTTTAGCTGATTTGTGGGTTTCTCTTAGTTATGTTGTGTAAAGATCGTTTTCATAGAGAAAGTCCAAGTCTTTGTCCTTTCTTCTTGAATGGAGCTGGATTGTTGCCTTGGTGTTGGGTTTTGTGAGATTACAACGTAACAGCTGGTTTTATGAGTTGGGAGTGAAGTGTATATCTGTGGGAGAGGGAAATCAGTGTACAAGAGTTTGGATTCTTGCTCTTTTGTGATTTGAAACTTGCTGTTTTTGGTTGTTTTCTTCTTGTGGGCTTGATAGAAGCAAGTTTCTTCTCTTTTCTTGTTTTTATGCAAGATTTAAGGAGATGAAGCATATATGGGGGGAGGTTTCTGATTCTTCTCTCTGGACGTGTCGGCCTTGAAGCTCCAAAGAACTCATTCACCACCTGGATTTTAGATTATACTAAATCAACTATACCACCCTACTTCAAGGTCCTTTTTTTTTTAATAAACTCGAAAATTTTCTTCCTTCTGTTAGTTCCTCATTCACACTTGCAAAGGACGGACTTTACTAGAAGAGGATATCTTTACCCATAAGTTCCTTAACCCACGAAAATAGAAACCAAAACAACCTTCTTTTCTGTTTTGTGACCCTCTTTCGTCAGTTGTTTGGCTGTTTTAAGAGGGGTCTAGTTTTAGTGCGGAAAATGGCGATGGCGATGGCGATGGCACAGCACAGGGAGAGTAGTAGCGGTAGTATAGATAAGCATCTAACTGACGCTGGGAAGTATGTACGGTACACCGCGGAGCAAGTGGAGGCGCTTGAAAGAGTGTACGCGGAATGCCCAAAGCCCAGTTCTTTGCGTAGGCAGCAGTTGATTAGAGAGTGCCCCATTTTGTCTAACATAGAGCCTAAACAGATCAAAGTCTGGTTTCAAAATCGCAGGTTCAGATTGCTTGCTACTTTGACACTTCTCTATCTGTCTTCTTAAGTTTTTTTAGCTCTGCACCATGACATCTTTGCTTAAAGTTTTAACCTTTCTTTTACGTCGGATGCATTGATCTATATGAACTGCTTTGTCCAAAATTGATATTTCAATTGAACAACTTTAACCACAAGATGGAACTAACATTAAATTATTGTCGGACTATAGGCTTGGAAACGTAATGTTTGTTTCTTAGAAAACCATCTCTTGTGCCACGCTCTGGCTACTCTTTTTGTGTTTGACGTTTCTATCTCACATTTTGATTTACGCCCAAGTTATGGCGCAATGTTTATGACATTGCTAGTTGTGACATAAGGCGAATTCAGTTTGTTATGCCTGGATTTTGGTTTAAACAAAATTTGGGCATAATCATTGTTTCTTTCAATCGTGACTCAATTTGATTTAGAAGTGAATGGACTTTTTGGGAATCTTAGACGGAATGTTATATGGATATGCAGGTGTCGGGAGAAACAGAAAAAAGAGTCTTCAAGACTCCAGACAGTGAATAGAAAATTGTCAGCAATGAATAAGCTGTTGATGGAGGAGAATGATCGCCTGCAGAAGCAGGTGTCACAGCTGGTTTGTGAGAATGGCTATATGAAGCAACAACTGCACACAGTTAATGTATGTCTTATTGATTCTTGCTCTCATGAAATTGTCCATTCGTCCATTATCTTGATCTTCTTGTTTTTCAACTTATCTGGGCATTTGAAGTCCAAAATGTTTCTTCACAGTGAAGTCGAGCTATACTATGGTTTATAAACTGTATTTCTGGCATGGGAAACAATTTTTGATTAATATCTTTGGGACACAAGCTAATTTCAAAATCAACAGTTAACTTTTAACGGATCTAGATGTCAAATGGTTTTTAAGTCTTCAATTTGCAAGAAATGACTATGACTCGTGATTGCATTTACTTTCAAATTTTGAATATAGGATGCTTTTTATATTTGCCTATAGAAGAAAACTATAGATGCTTTCATGATGGCTGTGTCAGTGGAATGATAAAGGGATTGATATAGTTAGTTTGAGTGTAACTGTTTTGTTTTCTCATCCTTGAAACGGTGTCTGCAGGCAACAGCAACTGATGCAAGCTGTGATTCTGTGATTACCACTCCTCCACACACATTGAGAGACGCAAGTAACCCTGCGGGGTATTCTTCTAAGCAATGGCTACTATTTAATAACTCATGCCTGCATAGATGTTCACACTCACACATACCTACATAGATCTAATTTCAATGGATGTATAGGAATTGCCACATATATGGATGGTATAACTAACTTGTCAACTTTGCAGACTCCTTTCCATTGCAGAGGAGACCTTGGCAGAGTTCCTTTCCAAGGCTACAGGAACTGCTGTCGATTGGGTCCAGATGCCTGGGATGAAGGTCTTTTAATTCATTCTTATACGATTCACTCCTATTGGTCTTTTTATTTGTCCAATCTACGAGCAGATATGATGAACAACTGCATTTAAATGATACATCCAATTTGTTTGCTCAGCCTGGTCCGGATTCGGTTGGGATCTTTGCCATTTCACAAAGTTGCAATGGAGTGGCAGCTCGAGCCTGTGGTCTTGTCAGTTTAGAAGCTACAAAGGTGTGGGCTCAGAATAGTTTTTGCAGTATATAGTGATTCACTTTTTTGTAAGCAGCTGTTCTTGTTTAAAATGCTGACTGAAGGGGAAATGTTTACAGATTGCAGAGATCCTTAAAGATCGTCCATCTTGGTTTCGGGATTGTCGGAGCCTTGATGTGTATACCATGTTTACTGCAGGAAATGGCGGGATAATTGAACTAGTCTACAGTCAGGTGTAGTATGAATGTTTTTTTTTTCTTTGCAGTTTCCTGTAGGTTTTTAAAGTCTTTCATGAGTTGTATGGTTGAAAATTGCTTCAGACATATGCCCCAACTACGCTAGCACCTGCAAGGGATTTCTGGACATTGAGATACTCCACAACTTTAGAAAATGGCAGTCTCGTGGTATGCATTATTGGATAGTAGAAGTCATTCCTGTGATTTTTTGTTGTCATGCATGAAAAAACCTAACAAATAATTGTATTTGTTTTTGATGTGTTAGGTCTGTGAGAGATCTCTTTCTGGATCTGGTGCTGGTCCAAATACAGCGTCTGCCACACAGTTTGTAAGGGCTGAAATGCTCCCTAGTGGCTATTTAATAAGACCATGTGATGGTGGTGGTTCCATTATCCACATCGTGGATCACCTGAATCTTGGGGTACAAAGTTGATCCTTTAGCATTTTAAGCACCTATGGAAATGCAAAAAGTTCATTTCTTTCATCTGTTTCTAGGCTTGGAGTGTGCCGGAAGTGTTGCGACCACTTTACGAATCATCAAAAGTAGTGGCCCAGAAAATGACGATTGCTGTAAGTTAAGTCTACCCAGTTTGGTTTTCTGGGTTGAGAAGCATAATGAATAGATGTCTATGAGACTATGATGGATTTCAGTGCTGTAAACAAATTTGATTCTATATCAAATAATTGGTTAGATGATAGGATGATCAATAATCTACTGAGCTTGCATTGTAGAGTTGATACACTATGGATTGTTTTATTAATGACCTTGGGAAGAAATTTCTTCTCGAGTCTGAGGGCCTATTGGTAGAAAGTTCATAACTCTTTCGTACTAAAGGTTATCAGGTTTTGAAACTACTAGCATACACATTTCTTGAAGTTTGTAAGGAACAAAATTGTATGTTTCATGTGTAGGACAAATTGCAACTTCCAATCTGTATTACATTCCTTCCCCCCACTGGAAAAAGGACTAGTACATAATATAACATTTATAAATTGTTTTTTTGAAGGCCTTGCGTTATATAAGACAAATAGCTCAGGAAACTACTGGTGAGGTGGTCTATGGATTGGGTAGACAACCAGCTGTTTTGAGGACTTTCAGCCAGAGGTTAAACAGGTAATCTTACTATCCTATACTTTTTTGAGTATTCTTCAAATATCAAATGTTTTCCTTTATGTGAAGTCAAACATGTCTGCATGCAGAATATTTTAGTTTTGTTAGGACTTTGGATGTATGATTTCTATACCTATGTCTAAATATTTTCATGTCCTCTTCTATAATATTCCTGTAGAGGTTTCAACGATGCTGTCAATGGTTTTAATGATGATGGCTGGTCCGTGATCAATTGTGATGGGGCTGAAGATGTGACCATTGCTGTTAATTCATCCAAGAATTTGGTCAGCACTTCCAATCCTGCTAACTCACCTTTCCTTGGAGGCGTCCTTTGTGCAAAAGCTTCCATGCTTCTTCAGGTATGATTAAGTTCTGGCAGCATCAATTTTATTTGAAATGAGAACTGAATGATTGGTTCAAAATATCAACTCCTCTTGTGGTTGTTTCTTTGTTGCAAGTTTTTCGAACTTTTGAATGTAATTGCCACTTCTGCTATGGATTTAAACCTCATTATGGAATTGATGTGGCATGTTTGTATCACACCATGATGTAAGGTGACATCTGATTTAATCTTTTTTCCATTTTTTATAGGTAAATAGATTATGATCTGTGCTAAATATTGAACCATTTGGACCCACTGTTCAGAACCAACAGGATGTGCTATGATTCACTTGCTTTTGGGCAACCATTGTATAATAATATTGAGATTTTGACCACATTTTCTGTAATAACTTCAGTTTTTGAACCGATGTATTGTACTTTCTAGAGCGTAACTTTTGGGGAACGTGTCTTTGAAGTTGATTGCATTCTTGTCTTGCTTGTAGAATGTCCCTCCTGCTGTACTTGTTCGCTTCCTAAGGGAACATCGTTCCGAATGGGCCGATTTCAATGTTGATGCTTATTCTGCAGCATCATTGAAGGCTGGGGCATATGCATATCCTGGGATGAGGCCTACAAGGTTTAGTGGGAGCCAAATTATTATGCCACTTGGCCACACTATTGAACAAGAAGAGGTTTGTCCTTTTTCCTCTGTTTCTGAGTTATTTCCTCTTTTATCTTCATTGGAGATGCTATCATGTGGATTGCTGGGATTTTCTTCCCACTTGGCTATATTATGTCAATGATTTTAGTTTTCAAGTTACACCTGGGTTTGAACAAGTGTCTTGGTTTTTTATTTTTTGTTGTATCACTTTGATAATCATGATCTTTATCCTCTAGACGCTGCAAAGGAACTAAGCACTGTGTTGGCATTGGGATCTATATCTTATGTGCCTCATACTATCATTTATCTGGTAAGTTAGGTTACCACAATATTTGCTAACAAAACCTTTGTCCAGTTACTTGAAGTTGTTCGACTCGAAGGCGATTCTCTGTCGCAGGATGCATTTGTTCCTAGGGACATTCATCTCTTGCAGGTGCGTACTTGTAATATCATTTTCAGCTAGATTTTAATTGTTATAGCTTGGCTATATCTTTTGGCTGGGTAGAGGCAGGCATTGTGATGGGGATAGGTTCATGTATTTTGATTTGCAGAAAGGTTGATGTTAATACATGTCCTGATGTCCTTTCATTATCTTCGGCAGATATGCAGTGGAGTTGATGAGAATGCTGTTGGAGCCTGTTCTGAACTAATTTTTGCTCCAATCGATGAAATGTTTCCTGATGATGCTCCCCTTATACCTTCTGGATTTCGTGTAATTCCCTTGGATTCAAAAACAGTTAAGTTTGGCTCAGTCCTTGCTTTGACTTTTCATTCAATATCAGTAAATGTTCTGTGCTGATAATAGGTAATAAAAATGAATTACTCTTCATATTTGTCCAATTTTGAATTTTCTGTAAGCTGCAACGTTGAAATTCTTTGGAAACTATTGCAACATCTCAAATCATTGAACATCAAATAAAGGAGTATCAGCTTTTGAAATTTTTGGTTTGGAAAGTAAATATGCTGTTGCCATTCATGTTGTTTGGACTTCTAAGTGCATGCTTTTGCTATTATGGGGACCTTCATACTAATCCTTTTAACATGCAGAAGCAGACGCAGGATGCATTGGCTACAAATCGCACTCTGGATCTAACGTCAAGTCTTGAAATAGGCCCTGCAGCTAGCCATGCCACAGCAGATGGTTCGTCTCAGAGCTTGAGATCAGTGTTGACCATTGCATTCCAGTTTCCTTTTGAGAGCACTCTACAGGATAATGTTGCGAACATGGCACGTCAGTATGTCCGAAGTGTGGTTTCATCTGTTCAGAGGGTAGCCATGGCCATATCTCCTTCAGGAGTGAGTCCAGATGTCCGATCAAAACTGTCTCCAGGCTCTCCTGAAGCTGTTACGTTGTCTCACTGGATCTGCCAAAGTTACAGGCATGCTCTATTCTCAATGGTTCAACATTTTTTGGCATTGATATATGATCAAGTTGTATTCCGTTTGGTTGCTGCCTTGCTGTAAAAGTGTTTTAGGGTGAATACTTTGTAAATCTGAAATCTATGAACATGAAAACTGTTTTTTTTCCCCCAGTTATTATATAGGAGCAGAATTGCTAAGATCAGATTCTCCAAGTGGAGATTCATTGCTGAAGCAATTATGGCAACATCAAGATGCTATTTTATGCTGTTCACTGAAGGTACATGCTTGCATTTATAATGGCTTGATAACTTTATTCTCATATGCAGAAAGGGGGGGATCTGGGTAGCAGCCAGGGGCATAGCTATATGATATGTTCATAGCTTTAACCTTTACTTTGTTGTCACTGGAGCTTCAGAATTCAAAATGAATTAGTAAAAGATTTGCTCATCTTTTTACTCTTTGCTTTGTCATTGGTCTTGTAGTCGTTGCCTGTTTTCATCTTTGCCAATCAGGCAGGGCTTGATATGCTAGAGACTACGTTAGTGGCTCTGCAAGACATCACACTTGATAAAATATTCGATGAATCTGGTCGCAAGACACTATTTGCAGACTTCCCAAAATTAATGCAACAGGTAACTTGTACAGAATTTTGTTCTTTCCTTCTGATGCTGAGAGACATCTAGTTATTCACTGATGGAACTATCTTAATTCCTTTCTTATCAGGGATTTGCTTACTTGCCTGCTGGAATATGCATGTCAACCATGGGGCGGCATGTATCGTATGAGCAATCTGTTGCCTGGAAAGTCTTGGCTGCAGAAGAGAACACAGTTCATTGCCTTGCCTTCTCTTTTGTCAACTGGTCTTTCGTGTGAACATCATAGCTATCACCGTTACCCTACATCTACTCTTTATCTCCATTCCTGAGCTGGATATAAAATGAAAATTCTGCACAGAAAAGAAACAAGATAAACAAAAGGACGGAGGTCTTAAAACCAGCTTCAGCGTTTGCATTATAGTAAAGTTAATTGATTTTTGTTTTGAGCCAAAAGGGTTTTGCTTTACCTTGTAAATAAAGTCGTGGAGTTTTTCTTACCCTTTTTTGAGTTTAATGTTGTTGTCAGGAAGGAATCTGTATTCTTTCTAGACATTTCAACCTCTCATCTTTGTTCCTGACAGACGTTGCAGGAAGGAAACTCAGTCCGTTTTCCTCCGTGAAAATATCCAGTGAATATATGGACCTTTATGACATTGTAGGCATGATATACTATTATGTATTAGATGGCATATTGTTTTAGCTTTTAATAGGAGCAAGCTGGTTTTAACAGATCTTTGCATTAGTTTTTATGCAAGTTGGAAAAGCAAAAAGACTTATGGTTCTGTTCTGACAAACAAGAGATTGGAAGATGGTGTTCGGTTTATCATTGTTACATAACATTTGGTTAAATTGTTTGGTTGATTTGTTAAGTTTCTGAACAAGCAAGAAATGCAATTTGCATCAACTGTCTTATTTAACATAACATTATACTGTATTACTAGAAAAATGTTTTTTTTTCGTTTAGTTATAGTAATAACAAGAAACATAGAGACCTGTATCATATGTGGGAAGATCTCATTATTTTCGTTTATTCCATACGAGTCCACCCGAAATCGTTCACTGAGGTAGAACTCTCTATTGGACAGTTGAGTCCAACTCGGTTACAGGTTGTTGCAAACGAATAGCAGCTGTCTGCATTATTTCTCGGATGTTTGGGCGACCGATACGTTGGACTGGGAATGGATGAATTAACGACCTAATCCAAGTAACAAATCATAGATAAAGACTGATATAGGTGTTGTTTATAACGCCATAAGAGGACGATGTCATTGAGTCACCCGACAATTCATTCTTGCCGCCTTGGCTGAAACGTTGTTAATGAACACTTGGGTTGCGTCTTCCGGAACATCATCTACGCTGAAAATTAGACCTTGGTAACGAACACCAACACCCTCATGGTACCCTGACATCTTTGCTTTTGAAGGACTGTAGTGTTAGGAGACTTCGTATGGATTGTGATTGTTGTTGAAGAACTAATTCAATAGTCGAGTTCATTACTCGGATTTATATATTGCTTTGTTCATGTTACTTCGGTTGCGTTCTACACTTTAAACTCGTTACTGGCAGGGGCCGCGCGAACGCAGGCCCCCTCTACCACAAATTATGACGTAGGCTCTCCCTCATTGGGGAGACCTTAGAGAGGCACCCCTTCCAAGTGCAATGAAGGTCACCACTCTAGGCCATAGGTCTTCTTGATCACCCATCGACCCCGTCCAGGTAAGTATGTTGGGATGTTGGCATAGGCCTTCTATTTGTATGCACTTATCTCTTTTTGCACTTCCTTATTGTCGATATGGGACCAAAAACCAACATAAGACGATCACCTTCACGGGTAATTGCTTGTCCGTTAACATGAATAATTCTGGTAGGTGCTCAAGCAACGTTGCATGCCACAACTTAGAAGTATTAATCAACCCCAACTTGGTCTTCGAGTTTACCCCAGAATTACAAAAACCATCATATCACTACAGACGCTTCGTAAGAATCTCCCATTTCATACATATATTAAATTTTGAATATTTATAAATTTCTAAAATAAAGAGATATATTGTTTTCTGAAGCACCAAAAATAGATTTACTCTCCTACATCTTTCTATTAGAACGTATCACTTTTTAACATTACCTTCAACAAAATTAGAACGCAAATAAGATTATTAAAAAAAAAAGCTTTTCTGTAGCATTATAGACCTTGGTAGTTTGAATTTTCATATCTATAACGTGATAATTGAGATTAATATTAAAATAAAGTTGACCAATAGCTAAAAGCATTCTCAATTAATGATCAAAAGAAAAAAACAAGGACTATTTTGAAAAACAACAAAAGGTGATAGATAATCAAGCCAGTTATTGCAGGAGTTGTTTATATTCAATCTTCAATTTGGTATTTCCAATATAATGTTAAAAAATACAAATACATCAGGCGGATGTGAATCTTAGTGGCAAGAAATCCATTTCCTAATCATAGAAGTTATAATATTTACCTTGCATTGTGTTTTTGGTACATTACTTAGCAATTAGAAATACAAATCAGACACATGGGAAAGAATCACGTTCAATCTTTTGGACATCACTACACTAAGGGATCCGTAAGGAGGACGAAAGAAATCAATATAGTTTAGCCAATTCAACAAAAAGGTAATGGTTGCCATTAATCATTATCATCACACCCAGTCTGAAGTCCCGCAGTGAAGCGGAGTCAATCTTTTGGACATCATCATCATCACATCCGTAATGGATGCCACTTGTCTTTCAAAAATTCCACCATTTACTTTTCTTCATCGTGATGCTAGCGACCAAAAATTTAGGAGAAAAGAAGAAAGTGCAGCAAACCAGCTGATAAAAGCCGTGGCAGTTGCAGTTTCGAATTGTGCACAATGGTTCTGGGAACAGTCACCTAGATCATTGTCAATTAGGACCGTGATGCCCGCAGAAGCACAAGCTGCAGCAAATGTGAGAGTGGAAATGATCTGCAATGGGGGAAAATGACATGATTGAGCTATTTTATTTGAAAAGAATTGTCCTGTGTCCAAGCATAAAAGGAACAGCAAATTGCAACAGGCATCATAAGTGACAATATACATCCTCACACTTATTATACTTTGTTAAATAGTACTTTCACACTACAATTACAAAGCTACACTTAAAAAGTTGGTATCGTTGTTGGTATCGATGATATCAAATGAAGCTGTAACTCAAGGACTCAAATATAGGAAGAAAAGAATATTAAAATGCTTTTATAGCATTTTTGTTATTGGAGGTGTAAAGCCTCTGGTAAGTTTAAAATTCGATGGACAGAAGCGGTAATCAAACAAGATTGGGAGGTTCCCACAACAAAAAAGTACTTAAGGAAATATTCCCATCATAAGTGCTACAAAATACAAGATGCTTGTGCAGAATAGTGACATGGTACCCAAAAGGACCACAGAAAATTATCCTTCTATTAAACCTATGATAACATGGAAAATTTAACGAGACTAATATTAAAGGCATCTTAAGATATGCTTTGAAGGTCCATGTGAAGATGCTACTGAATGGCCACACTGTATCAAGATTATAAATTTGTAGTTCACATATGTACCAAAGATATAGCAGAGAAAGTCAATGATTTCCTATAGATCAAGTAATGAAGTTCAAACACAACACTAAACCAAGAATAGTTTATAGCACAAAATACAGGTCGTAGTCGACTTACCCCATCCCCAACAGCAAACATACTCACAACTCGGTTATTTTGCAAGGAGCGCATCACTAAAATGGCATAAATGTCCAGAATGACCAAGGAGATACTCCACAGACACTGCAACCCAGTAGCTGCCACGAGGTAGCTGTTTGGAAAATATCAAACAGTTGCAAATTGGTATGAGAGCTGGATTAAATAACGACTTGCAAATCCACTTTTCCTATTTTAATTTTGTTACATACTGGATTAAATAAACACTTGCAAACCCAGTTTTCTTATTTTAGTTGTTACATACTCACATTAATCAGCAATATGGAAAACATCAAATCACCACAGGTTTGAATAGGCAATAACCACAAAGATCGTTTAAAGGGCATAAAATGTAAAGACCACTCGAAATAAATCTTGAACAACCCGTTTAGCATAATTCAAATCCTCAACTATGTAACTAAACAATGTTAAACAAACTTTAAATGAGTACCAGAGCAACAGGCGTCTATGTATTAGATTTATATTGCTTAGTTAATAGCCACAAAGGGTGTTTCACATTTCTTCCATTACCAGCAATTGATATGTCTTCTTCCAAAACAATCGTGGTAGATGAGGTGAGATCGACTGCAACCACTTGTTCCTCTTTGTGATTCAGGGAACCCATAATGGCCAAATAAATACCCTATCCCTAACCCCTGAAATAATCCACCAAAGATTTGGACACTAGTCACCTCTACTGTTAAATAGGTCTAGGATAATTCCAAAAATTACATTTTTTTTCCAATTCTGGCTGTAGATGCTTTAGTAACTCACACTATGTTTCCAAAGAATCAATAATATGTGCAAGAGTTTAGACAATGATGACAAGTGTAAATTACTGTTACATCTGTAAAAAAATTGCAATCAAGGAAGTCAACTTAAATGCCTCCTCACCCAACTAGACACATTTGTATTTTAACTCAGCGGTAGAGTAATGCCAACTGCCAGCTTTCCTAATTTAGGTATCAAGCTAATTGACAACAATAAATAATCCACCTGAAGAAATCTTGTCTTCTCATCCAAACTCGTTCAATCGACCATCAAATCAAGGCACAGACTTTCAAAGCATTCTCAATAGGTTTATTTTTATTTTCTTTCGTTAAAAAGGAAACCACCAAAACTGCCAAATATAACTCATGGAGCTGTTCTGAGCATTTACCAGAAGGCAGTGACCGAAGAGAAGTCAGTAGTGGTGGTCATGACCCCAAGTGATGCAAGAGAGAAAAGAAACTGGCAAAAGTGCAAGGCTAGACCACCTTTCGTGCCAGGCATGCCTTGGATGTATTTCATCCTCAGTCCTGCGAGCTGGGGGTCGTTGTTGTTGTTGATTCCGCCGTCTGTGGTCGGAGGATCTTCAACTGGGTGAACCGACGCATGGCTCACGCTCATCTCTCCACCATCTCCCTCAGAATGCTAACCACACACTTTCAGTTCATCCCTTTCCCCATCTTTTCACCATTTATGTACTCTGTGTACCGAATCATCAGCTACCTTATCACTTTGCACTCTATATCGCAGAAAAATAAAATAAGACAGTAACTTTCAGAAACTTACTCGGGCAACACAATAACTGCGTGAACTCGATGATCAAATCTTCGTATTCAAAAGTGTAATTGCAAATAAATGAACAGATTAAATCTACTTCATTATTGCTGCTTTTTCTTTAAAATGCTGTTAGGTTTCCGTAAAGGGTATCCCTAAATCCTTCTCATTTCTTCAAATTTTAAAATTCCCAGACAAAAGGGAATGCACCTACATAGATCAAATAGCTTTCTCGTCTAGCTGAATTTTTCTCGCCAACCAAAGAGAACCAAAAAGTAACTGGTCATACCTGAACACCCAAAAGGACGCCGACAAAGAGAGGGGTCGATTAAACACACAGACTTAAGATTAATCAGTACCAAATCTGCAATTGTTGAAGAAGAGAAATGCAAAGAGGATAGGAGAAGAGGAAAGTGTCAACGAAAGTTGCAGTGTGGTCAACAGAAATGAGTTGCAGTGTTGAACAAAAACTGGATTTGTTTATTATTTATTTATCTAATTGTTTTTATTTTTAAATTCACTAAAAATATATTTAGTTAAGTTTTTTATTTTTTATTTTAATTTCTTTTAATTTTCATAATTTTAATTTTCTGTTCCTATTTTCTAATATAATTTTCTATAAATTAAATAGATTATTTAATTATTTACTATTAATTATTAATAAGAATTATAAATAATTTAACATTAATTATTAATAAGAACTATAAATTATTTAATTTAATATTTTAATTCAATTTTTATAATTAATTTAAACATTAAATAAATTATAAATTTTAACTATTACATTTTAAATTCCTTTTGAATAAATTATTATATATAAATTATATATTTAAATTTGATAAATTAATCATTCAAAATTTTAAAATAAATTTAGTTTAATTGACGTTAAATACATGATACGTTATCTTTATGCTAACAATTATAGTAATTTGAGAAAATATGAATTGAATATTAAGAAAATTGTTTGAAATTATAATAATTTGAGTTAAATAAAAAAATACAACCCGTTATCTGTTATTTACTTTTTACTTTTTGTGTCAACGATTTTAATAATTTGAGATAATGTGAGTTAAACCTTTAAAAATTGGTTAAAATTCCAATAATTTGAGTTAAATAAAAAAGAATTTTGTTTAATGTGAAACATTTTTTAAAAAATAAAATCTTCAATTATTGAAATGTAAATTAACTAGGTTGTGTAGGGTGCAACATTTTTTGGCAACTCAAAGCCTGTTTTCTTTGTAAATTTTGTGGGTTTTTGTGTTAACTTATTGGGTCTTGAAAAAGATTTGGGTCATGTTTGGCAATCAACTGATTGCATTGATTATTAGCTGATTCTATCAGCTGTTAACTGATAACTGATTATATAAGTTAATTTGATCAGTGGATAACATCAGTTGTTTATTAAAGATGTTTGGTAAAATTAGTTATTTAGAATTAATTGTTTATGTGTAAAATGACCAATGAGAACATAACTTAAAAAATTATAAGAACATGAATATTATTTCGTTGAATATTTTTATAAGAATTTAAATTTTAGATATTTAATTTTATAGAAAATAAGTTTATAACTCTAATAAAAACATATGATATATAAACAACAACAACAACAACAATAATAATAATTCTAATAATAATAATTGACAAGTCGATGATTTTTAAGTGTTTGGAGAAGATGGCTTGAGGAGATTTTAGAAGATCTACACACGAAACATAATTTTCTCTTTTTAAAGTGAAAAACCTAAGGGCTATCAGTGGCTTAAGATGAGAAATGAGTTTGAGGGCACAATTGTCTTAAAGTAAGATTTTTGTTAGCCGATAGGTTGAAACGCTACTTGGAGTAGTTTTTCAAAAAAATAGCTGGTTAGGTTGAACCAGCTCTTAACCAAACAAGTATACTAGCTATTTGACTAGTATACTTGTTTGGTCAATAGAAAGCTAATACTCTTTAATCAGCCGAAATATAGTGTAAATGTTATCTACTAAACACCCCTTGATCTTTGCAATGGAAACACGTAAAGATTCAACCTTTCACTGTTTTAAAACGCTCCTAATGCTCTCATCTTTCGCTTGAGGGTTGGATGCACTCCACTGTAAACATTGTTGAAGCCTTGGTGTGAATTTTGATTTAGTTGTAGGTACAAATTGACAATAGGTCGAAAGAAACAAAGAATTCCATTATCATATTTGGAAAACCTGTGTTAACCTCTCTCTCTCTCTCTCTTTCTCTCGTTTTCTTCAATGACCCCTCTTGGTGGGTTTTTAGTTCTCCAATTGGTTCAGATCTAAAATTCTATGGTATTTTTTCTAGCTTTATAAACTATAAAAACATTATTATAATTTGGTGATTGTAATTTGGCGGTACTAGTTATAACGTACATCGAAAATCCCTCTAAACAACTCAATTTTTTTTATATGTCAGCTTTTTGTTGATTGTTTATGCTTTTGTCATTCATTTGTGTAGTGCCTCACTCTTGCAAGACACGTACATCCCGAGTGATGTCTGAGTACATACCTTGTAAGGGTGGCATGCTAAAACAGTCAAACACTCAGAACTTAGTACTTTTTTTTTTCAAAATTAGCACAAGTGTATGCGAAAATTAATAATCAAAATTCGGCCCATATGTTTACTACATAACACTAAAGTCACAATTATTATTATACTTTGATCAATCTCATTTACAAAATATTTCCAATTTCAAAAGTTATTACACGCCGAAATACTCAAATACACATGATACAAAAAAAATTACGGAATACATTCTTTCATACAAAAAATCAATGAAAAGACTTATGCAGATGCGAATTGATTCCAACCTCTATCTCTTACTTGAATGCAGTGACTATACTCCTGTTTGCCTAATGAGATAACTTTTTAGAGCCTGAAAAAAATATTGTAAATTTTGAGTGAGTTTTGCAAATTCAGTGAATGATCATCCTCGATTACTCACTCAATCACATAAACATACAGTTCATATACTCATGTTGTTGGGTCCCGTTTTCAGAACCCAACCACTTATCAGAAACGAATCATACCCTTTTCTTGCTCTGATACCACAAATGTTGGATCCCGTTTCCGGAATCCAACCTCTTAACAATAAACCAACATACTTGAGCGTGTATGTATATGTATCGGAGGATGTATTAAGAATCCAACCTCTTAACAATAAACCAACAAAGTCTCATACCATTTCTAAGTTCCTTTTTCCACAACACATCTCACTTATATATATGTATGTAACAACAAATCATAATCAAAATAACCATCTCAAATCAATAACTTCCTCAAATATACTTAATTTCAACTTAACCTTATCTATACATAAACTCATATTCCTCTCAACATCATCCACACATGATTCATAATTCATTAACATCAAAAGATAAGCGTTCTTTACAAGCTGAAGTGACATTTCAAACCACAATACAT
>JANVCL010000213.1:7791063-7807622 GCA_026546855.1 Erythroxylum incrassatum | reverse complement strand
TAATTAGGGTAATTCAGGTAAATCGGGCCAGGATAATTCAGGTAAATCGGATCGGATAAATAGGTAATTCGGATAAATCGGACCGGGTAAGTTCGAGTAATTGAAAGTTTGGGTTCGGGCCGGGTAAGGCAAAAAAAATTTCGGATAATTCAGGCCGGGCTCAAATAGTGAAAATCCGGCCCGAATTACCCGAATGCTCAGCCCTAGTAACAAGATTTTATCCATCCATATGTGATGGCAACCATCATGTGATGATCTTATTAATACTTTTTTTTAATCTTTGCTTTCAATTTCTTTGTACCTAATTTTCCTTTTTATTCCTTGTTCTATATTTTGTAAATCATCGTTTCTCCCTTCTTTTGTTGTTCTTCCTTTACCTTTTGCATAGTTTATTAGAACTTGAAGTTTTTCATTAAGGAACCAAAACGAGGAAAATAGTCTTTATCTGAAAAAAGAACTTGCTAATTCCATATGATGCCATTTCATTTGTAAAAAAATAGTAGGCAATAACAATCTTCAATTGGCAAGAGTTTTGGTCATAATAATTTGTTTTCTAATTTGACCATATTTTTCATGATTTTAATTCTTTCCCTATAAACAATCTTCATGGTCCTCTCATTTAAATTCCACTTTACCTTTATTGGCATGTATGGAGGGCCATATTTGTTAGGAAATACTAAGAAAAATTACCTCTTTATATGATTAAGATGTGCAATAAGAAATTAAGGAGAGTAAGTGAAGAACAAAAAATATCAAGATTTTTAACGTGGAAAACCCTCTCATTATGAAAAGGGTAAAACCACGGGACCTAAGGTCCTAATATATGCTTCTACTATAAAGGTAGAATATAATGATTTTCTTAAGCAAGTGTTTCTCTATCTTACTCAATTACAATGGTTTACAACAAAACTTTCACTAAGTTGGTGGAATTCTCTTTCTTACAAGTTTGAGAAATAAGATGTTTTCAAACTTCTTCACTTAAAGTGGCTCTCTCTCTTACTTTGTTGGAGTGGATCTCTCATTTGTTGTTATGGGTGTGAAGTCCATCTTAGAAGTCCTTTATTTATAGATAGCCAAATGAAGATACTAGAAGGCAGTATAATTATCCATCTTCCAACTATTCTAATTAATTGTTGGTCTCCTAACCACCTTAGTTAATTACAAAAAATTATAGAATAAGAGAGAGATTATCCTTATTGATATTTGTGGTGTTTTACTAGCTATTAAGGGACTCCAATAAATCTCCCCCTTCCTAACTTAATTAGGGGTGCCACCATATTGACTCTTTGGCAATAATTGTCAATTTCTTGATTGGTCTACCCTGGTCATCATTTCCGGACAATTATCATCAATGTGAAACTTTTCAAGTTTTAAAAGCCTCTCTTCTACTATATTTCGTATCCAATGAGAATGGAAATTAATATGTTTTGAGCTATAGTGAAACGTTGAGTTCTTGGCTAGGTGTATTGTATTTTGATTATCGTACCATAGAAGTTACTTCTCTTGCTTTTAGCCCAATTCAAGCAAAATATTTTCCATCCACAACATCTCCTTATATGCTTCGATTGTTGCAATGTATTTAGGTTCATTGGCAGATATAAAATACACTTCTAGAGCTTATATTATCATGAAATAGCTCGCCCTGCAAAGGTAATTCAGTGTCATGAGGTTGATTTTCTAAAATCAATGTCTTTGGCTGAGACAACATATATGTATTCATTTAACATTGGCATGTCTGGACCAAAACACAAGAACCTCTTGAATGCAGCTTGGAGATACCAAAGTATTCATTTTATAGTGATCCAACACTCTTTTCCTATATTGGATAAGGAACGACTCACCAAACTATAACATAGGCAATATTGGGCCTTGTACAAACTATGTCATATACAAGGTTACAATCTACAAATGAATAAGGCACTTTCTTCATTTTCTTTTTCAATTGTTGGACTCTACTTTTTACTTGATTTAAAAGGTGCAATAGTGGTACATTAACTAGATTAGCCTTATGCATGTCGAATCTTTCAAGGGCTTTTTCAATGTGTTGCTCATGGGATAGCCACAGTAACTTATTAGATTGATCTCGAATGATCTTCAGTTTAAGAATTTGCTTTATTGGCCCCAGGTCTTTTATGGAAAAAGATTTGCTCAAAGCTTTTTTGAAGTCAATAATTTTTTTATAGTCATGTTCGGCTCAATATATCCTCAACATAAATTAAGAGTATGATAAAATCGCCACTATTATACCTTTTCATAAAGATGCATAAATCAATGAATGTTTTGTTGAAACTATGCTCACTTATAAATGAGTAGAACTTCTTGAACCATTATCTTGTTGCTTGCTTTAGATCATAAAAACTCTTTTTGAGTTTGTATACTATATGCTCTCGTTTTTTAATCTACAAATCCCTTAGACTACTCCTCGTAGATCTCTATGTAGAAAATCCATTTTAACATCAATTAGATCAATTTCTAAGTCTAGGCTAGCGACTAGACAACAAATAACTTGTATAAATGAAATCTTCACCATAAGAGAGAATATTTTTTCAAAATTAGCACCTTTTCTTTGGTTGCACCCTTTTACAACAATTCTGGCCTTGTACTTTTGAGGTATTCTCCTTAGTTTTGAGCTAGTACACCCATTTATTCTTGAGAACTCGTCTTCCTTTGAGCAATTGTACTAGATCATACATATGATTTTTATACAAGGACTACATCTCCTCTTGCATGGCTTTCAGTCATTCTTGTCATTCTTCTTTGTGACTATTGGTTAGAGCTTCCTCAAAACTCTAAAGCTCCCCCTTATCAGCGAGTGCCACTTACTTATGTTGAGAGTACCCAGTTGAGGGATGTCTCTCCCTAGTGGATCTTCTTAATTAAAGTTGTTCTAAAGGTACTGGCTCAATTGGCTGAGGGCGTTCATCTGCAAATAAGTCTTTTATTGATGGTGCATAGTTGTTAACATCACTGATCCCTTCATCTTAGGTCTCGTTTGTGACTTCCTTTGAATTATTGAATACTTTGGGAGATGGTTTTGAATAATAATGAATGGCAATGGATTTTCACTTTTCTGACCTCATCAAAGCTTCAATGGTTTGATTCTCAAAGAACAGGACATCCATACTTCTCACTATTTTCTTATCTATTGGATCCTATAATTAATAACCGAACTCAATCTTTTAGCGAGCCAAGGTAGATACATTGTTTAGTCTTTTACTTGGGTTTAGGTTGCTTATTCTTAGGAATGTAGCCGAATGTTCAACAACTGAACACCTTTAAATGGTTGTATGAGACCCTCTTGCCCAACCATACTTTCTTTATGATATCTCTATGCGAAGGCCCTGATGGGGAAATATTCATAATATCAACAGCGACAGTCTTCACAATTTCTCCTAGAATGTATTTGGTAGTTGGGCATGGGAAAGCATGCATCAAACTCTTTCTACAATAGTTTGGTTCATTCTTTCAAATACACCATCCAATTGTGGTTTCTTTGGTGTGTCTTTCCAAGCCTAGTCCCATTTCTCTTACATATGTTTCAAAAAGACCACAATACTCTCCATCGTTATCAGCTTAGATGCATTTTAATTTTCTACCCATTTCTCGTTCTACTCTTGCATAGAACTCCTTGAATGCCTCAATCACTTGGTCTTTTAATTCCAACAAAGATACTTAAACTTTCTGTAAATGGCCATTAATAAAAGTGACAAAGTATAACGCACCTTTAAGTGATTGAGTGATTTAGGAGCCTTAACATATGACTTACGTGGATATCAAATTTAGAAAAAAGGTCTATTAAATAAGTTTATCAGAACTTTGAGAGAAATTTAATGTTTGGTAAGGCCAAATTATATAAATTATAAAATATTAAGATTTATTTTAAATACCGATATTTAACTTAAATTTTCGTAAAAGTTTTTAAGGGCGAGAAACAAATTTCATCCCGTAACGATCATACGCTGAAACTTTCACTTTGTCCACCACGCCGTGAGACATGATTAGGCTATCCATTATGACAGTAGATAGTAGATCGTTCTTCTTTCTTTTGTCTTTTACCGTTCAATCCCTAATTAATACCCAACAAGATAACTTAGGACATAAAAGGAAACTGGAACTGCAAAAAGAAGCTAGAAGTCGTTGAAAATGACAGGAATCATGTGTTATTATGTTTCAATTCAGTCAATTAATTTAATTTGTCAAAAATATTACGATATTTAAAAAATTCAAATATATTAATCTGGTTATGGTCACACGCGAAAATCCTTAATCCTTATCCCCCTGCCTTACCTAACCTATTGTGGAACAGTGCTCTGTCCCATTTATCCAGTACTATGGGACAGAGGATTTGGAGCCTGTGGAACACGGGTGCTCCCTAGTTAGTTATACGCTGGCTTTTTTGTCATCATCTCACGACACACAACTGCCGCCTTTCGGCGAAGTCATTGTCGTGGCCGTTTCTGTTTCTGTGTCTGTGATTGGAGACCACGCGGGCTTCCGTTGGGTCTAAAGTCGGTAACAAGTGTCGACGTCTAGTGTTTCCTGCCTCTGATTTATTTTTATTTACTTAATTTCATTGAATTGGTTTTCAGATGTAAAAAATTCAACTCTAATGTCTTAAAAATAATTTACAATTGAACTGTGATGGGTCATAAAGTCAAATACTGGTATAATCATTCATTTCTCGATCAATTATCACATCCTTACGTAATGGAAATGGAAATCATATAGAATTTCCTTTTTGTCAAAACATGAAATGAGGAAAGTCCCTCTCTGCACTTTTCCAAAATCAGGATTTTGTTTGTGTGCTTCCTGCTCATAGTCATTGATGTTAGCTTCTTATCTTAGCTTGTCTTGGCTTAGCGTGGCTCGATTTATTTGATCTCTTTCGATTGCCAATTAGGGTTGCAATCTCCAGACCCTTCCTGCTACTCATTAATCCCTATTTCTCAACAATCTTTGTTAGGGTTTAGTTGTATACTATAACTCTCTTGCTTCCTCCTCTATGATGTTTTGGAAGCTCGCCGGTATCTCTGCTTCTCCTGTAAGGGATTTTTTTCCATCCACAGCGTCTCTTTTCGTTCCTTTAGCTTTTTGAGCTTCGCTCGTCAGTGGTTTTGTTTGTTTATTTGCTTATTGGTCGATTTTCCAACTTTTAAATGGTCACTTGCGGGGTTTCTCTTTCGCTTCTGCTTTCCTTTTAGTCTGGATTTATATCATTGAAAAGAATTTCTGAATTACCATTTGGGTTAGGGATTTGGGATTAAAGATACACTAAATGGGAGTGGGAGTACTTTGGTTACTTTTGTGGCTGTGTTAACTCAATGGTTCAGCTAAACATGTTTAGTACCAATCAAAAGTGTTCGATCAATAACTGCATGCATTGCTTACCTGCTCTCTGCTGTATTTACGTGATCTGCTGTTTATTTTGTAGGTCGAGTCCATATTGGACAAAGAAAACTTCACCTTAGAAGAACTTCTGGATGAGGAAGAGATTATTCAAGAATGCAAAGCTTTAAACAGTCGTCTCATTAACTTGTAATTTCCCTTCATTACTACGTGTCAACTCTATCCTGTTGTTTCTTCCACCATTCCATCCTCGCAGGGACGTTGTGTTAATCATAAGTTCTTGTTTGTAGTCTACGAGACAGGGCGCAAGTGGAGCAGTTACTCCGGTACATCATTGAAGAACCGCAGAAGGATGCTGACAGTAAACGAGTGTTCAAGTATGTGTTGCTGACGTTAAAGCTAAAAGGAAACGAAGTGTTTTTCTCTTTTTAACTTTATATATTGCTACCCATGTGAAACTTTGGCTTCTTGTTCTGAGGATCTACTTTCATTTTAGGTTCCCCTTTATTTCTTGCGAGATATTCACATGTGAAATTGATGTTATTCTGAGGACTCTGGTGGAGGAAGAGGAGGTGGATTTTTCGTCACTTGTGTTGTGCAAAGTTTTGCGCACGATGGTTGTTCTGACTTTTTGTCGTTGATTCGTTTTCTATTGCAGCTGATGGACTTATTTTTCTCATTCTTAGAGCCAAGCAGGCCTCACAGTGCCTTACTTGCTGGTTATTTCAGCAAGGTATATTAATTGCTTTGAGTTTGGTTTATATGATTTTCAAATATTCTCGTCTTAATTCTATTTTTTCTAATTGTTGTAGGTTATTATTTGTCTCATGTTACGGAAGACAGTACCCTTTATAAATTATGTTAAAGTGAGTAAAATTCCTCTTTTCTTGGCTTTGTACTTGTTCAACTTGTCTTTTTTTTTTTGGCCATTGGATACTGTTTTATCTTTTCTCACTACATAGACATCTATCAGGTGTTGAGACATGTTCGCAGATTTTGGAAGTTGATTAAATTCATTTACGCATTTCCTTGTTTTGCATTGTCTATTCTAGATTTTGAAGTTCTTCCCTTCCTGTGTAATTTCAAACTTTAATTTTTGAAACTAGAACCCCGGTTACCAATATCTTGCAGGTAAATTGATTGTGAACACTTATTTTTCACCATTTACTTCACATAGACTTGTTATAATGCTAAAAGAATATTCTAATATGTCATTCCCAATATTATATGGTTGTGGAGATGCTGTGCCTAATGTCCTGTCTAAACTTTCTAACATTATGGATTCGTGGGAGCAGTAATTTCATACTAAAAGTATACTCTGTTGAAAGATTCCCTGGCCTCACTTTTTTAATAAAACTTAAAGCTGAATTCTTTTCCCTCTGTCCTTGCAAAATTTTAAGAGAGTGGATATTGAAAGTCAGCACCTGAAAACCTGAAACTAAATATAGTGTTCTGCACTGAGGCATATTTCAATATATTGCTAAGTTATATTAAAACTTTTGTTCAGTTTCTCCTTATTGTTAGAATCCATTTAGTGTTGTCATGGGCTTGAGATTTCCCTTCTGCCTTGACTACATTTCCCAAAGCTGCTACCTTTTGGAAAGCTTCTATGATGCAAATATGTTTTGGTCTATATCGCCTGAAAACGTTCCTGGTTGAAATCTTTTTTTATTAAAGATGCCAACCATATAATGAACACATCACATAAAAAGTGAAGAGAGTTCTGAGATGGGTTGAAACTTTCCCGAGCACTAAATTCTTTCACTTGGTTTGTTCTCTTGGATTGGTTTATTTGGCATGTATTATATGCTTGGGTTGAAGACCCATTGGTTTACTGAAAGGCATTACTTTTCATTTATCAACTTGCTTTGTCATACTGTTGGATGAATGTTATACTGGCTCTACTCTTGCGATGAGTTTGACTTTATTCATGATATCTTTATAGGCCCATCAGGAGGTTTTCATCCAGCTTGTTGATTTAATTGGTATAACATCGATCATGGAGGTATTTGAATGGTTACTGTTGTAGTGAGGCCCCCTTAATAGGTGTCAATGCATGTAATGTATTTATTGGTTTATATGTTGAGAACTTGAGCAGGTTTTGGTTCGGCTAGTAGGTGCGGATGATCATGTGTATCCCAATTTTATTGATGTTGTGCAATGGTTAGCTGACAGCAATTTATTAGAAATGATTGTGGACAAGTTGAGCCCTTCTGTAAGTGAAATCTTAATTCATGCGAGGCCAATTTGTATTTTAGCTATTCTCTCTCTCTCTCTCAACCTAATAACTGATCTGGGTTGGTAATTCCGTGCTGTAGGATGGATTTGCGATTTATTTTTTAATTAATTTGTGGAATCTATGATTCCCAAGTTTATTTGTCACCTATTCACACGCATCATAATAACAGTAATCAGAGCTATATTGTTTTTAGTACAAGACTGCTTTGGTTTAGTGGTGGATTTCTGCTGATCTAGTAATTTATCAAGCTTTATTCCCTTGCTTTTAATTCTGTTTAGGAATTGGAAACTAGAACTTTTGTTTGTAAGATTATCAACGAGGTATCTGATAATAACTTCATGAACATAGAATGAATGAAGCCGACTTTGATTTACTATGCTTCTGAGCTGCAAGGAATATTTGTCTGATGACCACTCTTTGATAAACTTCAAAGAGCTAGATTGTCTTGAATTGTTTTCATCACCTTGTCCATGCTTGTGCATATTGCATAATAATCATGGGTGAAAACCTATGCTTATTAACATTTCTTTGATTTTATCTCTCATGTTATTACAAATTGAACAAAGGGTGGATGCACAAGCTCAATTACTTGTGGAGAATTAGGAACATAAGGCAATAACTAGCAGAGATCATATAGCTATTTGTGACTGGACATAATTGTGAAAATATATCAATGCTAAACATTAGACGTACTTAAACATATGCTGTGTAATGATCTAAGTACTTCCTTCTATGCTGAACAGAATCCTCCTGAAGTACATGCTAATGCAGCAGAAATACTTTGTGCAATAACTAGAAATGCTTCATCTGCCTTGGCTGATAAACTTTCTAGTCCAAGGTTTGTTAATTCTCTCTTTTGGATATACAGTCATATTTTTAAGTTAATCTCTCTCTGTGTTCCTGTTTTCCTGTTCACTATGCTGAACTTTGAGCACTTTGACATTTGATTATGCAGCTTTGTCGAGAGAATCTTTAGTCACGCTTTAGAAGATTCACACTCTAAATCTTGCCTTGTCCACTCACTCTCTGTGTGTATCTCATTACTAAATCCAAAAAGATCAGCAATTACTTCCTCCTTGATGCATTCTTTCCGAAGTCAAAATATTTATGAGGCACCAATCCCAGTGAATCCAGAGACGATAAGCTCAATGCTGCCTAAACTTGGTGAGTGAATTTATTGCACCGTTGGATAAGTAAAAATATGAAACTTCTTGTTCCCGATTATTTTTCATTTTACCTTTTTCTTGGGTGGGTTGGTGCTCTTAGTTCTACTCTTTCCTCTATTACATCCATCCCTTTTCATACTCATTTTCACCCAAGTTGTGTATTTGGAGTTGTTTAAATTTGAATACGTTAATCTTGATTTAAATAAATGTGAAATGGGACATCCTTAATTTCATATTCCTTTCATTTCTTAGAGTCAATGATTAAGCTTGTCAACTCCTTTGTGCAGGTGATTTGCTTATGCTCTTGACTGTGTCCTCTGATGAGAAGATTTTGCCTACAACATACGGGGAGTTGAAGCCTCCACTTGGAAAGCATCGCCTTAAGGTCAGTTTATTCCTTCGTGCTAAGCTTGATTTTATAGAAAGTATCTAGGTTTTTTAAAGTAAAAATCATTGTGTAGTAATTTTTGGCCGTTATTAAATCTATAAACTTCTATATACTGTATAATTATGGGTTTCAAGTTTAAGATATTTTTTAGGTCCTAACAGATCCTGCATTATTTGTAGATTGTTGAGTTTATTGCGGTGCTATTGGAAACTGGAAATGAAGCTACTGAAAAGGAGTTGGTCAGCTCTGGAATCATTAAAAGGGTCCTTGATCTCTTCTTTGAGTAAGTCTGTATCCTATATCTTTATCACTGATATATCTCCAGGCGAAAGATGCTTAATCATCTTTCATGAATTGTGCATAATTGTATTCTTCTAAATTGATGCAGCTACCCATACAACAATGCATTGCATCACCATGTAGAAAGTATAATACTGTCATATTTGGAAACTGGATGCGATTACGTGGTTGACCATCTTCTTCGAGATTGTGATCTGATGGGGAGATTTCTACAAATAGAAACAAACCCTACCATTTCCGCCAATGCTAATCAGGTAAACAGACGCTAATGTGTTCATAATCTGTTCAACTTCTTGTGAAGAAGCACATGAGGTTCTTTATTTGAAGATCTTCTATTTAGCTATTGGGCCATGTCTTCTCCCTCTTGTGGAGTTCAATGTATCTAATCGGTAGACTTTAATAGTGTTTTCCTTCATTGCTCATTGACTTTGCATATGATGTGCAGCCAACTTCACCGGCCACTGGAAAGCAGGCGCCACGAGCAGGAAATATTGGACACATTACACGCATTTCTAATAAACTTGTTCAGTTGGCTAACAGCAATATTCACATTCAGAAGTATTTACAGGTAAACATTTAGCTTTATATCTCATATTCATTGTTCAGGATAATTTGCAACGAAAATGATGTTTAGATATCGCTGTCATTAAATTTTGTTTTATTTGATGCTCTTGCTAAGTTAGTTGATTTATTGCTTTACATCCAGGAAAATAATGAATGGAAGGAGTGGCAAGCCAGTGTTTTGCAGGAGCGTAATGTGATTGAAAATATCTATCGATGGGCTTGCGGGTATGATATATTTGATGTCTGTCAAGAAGTGTTCCAGTGCAGAGTTTGGTTAAAGTTTTATCTTCCATTTGTCTTATATATCTGTGGTTGTTCATGTGGCTCGCTGCATACCAGGTTTAGTGAATAAACAAAACATCGTTTCCTTATTGTGGATGCAATGTTCAAAATGAGAAATAATGATGTTACTGTTGATTGAGGTTGAAATAGGTCATCACTGAGTTTTTACATTAAATCTTGCTTTTCCTTGGCTCTGTTGTGAAAATTTTCTAGCTTTGTATTCTATTGGTTGGTTTTCTTACGAATAATGTTTGCATTGACATGGTTAAAAATATTTAGATTTCCAATTTAAATTGAATTTATGTAAAAGTGCAAGATTTCTTACACATCTTTGGGAATTTCTTTTGTTATTCTGATGTTGTCATGATTTTGAAATATTAACCTTTTACGTATTATTGTCTTGCACAGCCGCCCAACAGCCTTGCAGGACAGAGCTCGGGATAGCAATGATGATGGCATTCATGACATAGATTATGATGTTGCAGCTCTAGCAAATGAATTGAACCAAGCTTTTCGATACAAAATATATGAGAATGAAGAAACTGAAAGGGTATAGAATGACTTCACATGTATTGGTTGTTAGATTCTTTACATTGTCTTCTTTCTTTTAATTGTACCATCATTTATGTTTATGCAATTGTTTGTCCTGTTTTCAGGATAATAGAGGCCTTGATAGATATGATGAGGTAACTGTTCTATATGTTTTATCCTTTTATTGGCACTAGTCAATAGTTTCTGTGTAATTTGAGTAGTTTATATAAAATGTTAGGTCAGCTCTTAAAAATGATAAAAATTTAATTTGTTTGATGTTCTAACACTATAAATCTTCCTCAAATTACAAACAATAACTTATTTTAACTTCTTGTAAAGATATCTTTGATGTTTTCAAATCAAAATATATCCTCAAATTTAATTTGAAGGATAATAAACATTGAGAAAATAAAAGTTCTTACATAGATTTCAACGTACTCATTTTAAGTTTTATTTTTTTCTTTCACTTCTATAGAAGAGATCAGTTTCTATTCATTTTTTATTTAATTAACATACGGTTGAGGAGTCAAGCCCTTATCATAAATCTTGAAGAGTTATCAATTAATTAAATATAGTTTGTAGTCATAAAGTGTTCTTTTCTATTTATCTCAAACTCTTCTAAGTTGGAAAATTAGAAAGCATTCTTCTTATTGCTCCAACTTTAATATACATATTGATGTATAGATTTTATTATTTAAAAGGAAGGCTTGTCTATAGCAAGATTGACGTTGTTACACTGCTCTCCAAGACGGATGTTAAATGGGAATTATTGGATTAAGATGACTCTTGAAGTGCTGCATGATCCTATGTTTTGTTCTTGGTATGCAGGATGTTTACTTCGATGATGAATCTGCTGAAGTTGTCATATCATCTCTTAGGCTCGGAGAGGACAAGGAGAGGTGAGTTAACTAGTATCTGTAGACACAGTTCTGCTTTTAGCTTTTGTGAGTTAACTTGAACATTTCAATTTACTTCGATAGTTGAGTTGTAGTGAGTTGTAGTCATTTATGTATAGGGACAGCTTACTAGATGCTAATTGTGCTTGTAACTTTGTGAAGATTTTACTAAGATGTGATGGGTTTGTTGTCAGTGTGGGTTTTGAATCTGAGATATTGCCTTTTGCCTTCCAAATGATGTCAGAGTTCGTAGAAAATTAAATGATGTGCATTTTTAATGAAAAATTTTTGACCTCAAGTTCATATATCGGGATTAAACTTGCAAGTTTCTTTGTTTAATTTTAATGCAGCAGTTTGTTTACAAACTCGAACTGGTTTGCATTCCAAGATGACAGAATTGGTATTGCACCTGTGAGTTCTTCGTCTGCAGAGATGATGGATGAGATAAACTTGAATGGAAATGCTAATGGTGGTAATAGCAGTGATGATGAGGTGATGGTTGGAGAAGATGATCAGTTGACAGAGAGCGAAGCGTCCATGGATGGTACATCCACTTCCAACACAAATGTAATTGGTGGATTTATTGGGAGTGCACCCATTCCACCAAATGATACAGGAAGTGTTTTAAATGACATAGGATTCTTCAGATTTGAGGCGGCAGGCGATGAACATTTATTTGGAGACAGGCCTTTGCCTGAATGGGTTGGATGGGGAGAAACATCCAATTTGCAAGTGGGTGGATCTAGTGTGAATCCATTTGAAACTCCTGATAACTCCGGTGGTAATCTTTCCAGCCAAGCAGATGCTCTGACAACTGAGGTTAGATCGCCATCAAGCAGAGATTCCACACTAGCAAATGGCTTATTGCAATCCAAGGATTCAAGTGAAGGGTCGAAGAGCAGTGATTCAACTCAGGGATCTGCAACAGTAACCTCATTGTTTGAAGAGGATGTTGAGTTTGTTGGCGTTGAGCTAGAAGGCACTGGAAAGGCAATGGAGCAGGCACTTAAAGAGGGGACTGTTGACGAAGCAGGGCCTTTGAAGAGAAATATTATCCCTAAGTTGCCAGAAAAGGAGAATTCCGATGATGGTGGGACGGGAATGAAAGAGTTCAATGATGCAAACTATTGGCGGGTTGATCAGGACGTTGCAGTTCTAGACTGATAGTGGGTTGGGTCCGTACATAGTTTGGCTGAACCTAAGATTTGGTTCCTATAGCCAGACGCCTCAATTTTGATTTGAAAGGTGTAGCAGCAGATGTGTGTACAGTAAAATTCCTTTTCTACTAAAGATTGGGTTGGACGGTAGGTTGTGCGTTCAATATTTGTTATTGTCACTCAGGCTTATTATAGTGGAGGTTCTAATTTTCCCTTTCGTTTAGCTGTTGTAGTCTCAGGCACTTTTACTTTGGCTTCTAGCATCGACGTTGGTTTCCTTACGTAGTATCAACCCCTCTGCTTTGAGAAATAGGGATTTGAGTATAAAGGAATTCTATGATGTATAAAGGAATCATGTATGACGATTGAATCTTTCATTTAAATGTACAAGAAAATAGTATCAAGTGAAACCTTTTATCAAATCATGTAAAAGTCTATATAAGCTGAGGGAGTAGTGTAATTGTAATATTGTATGATCAACTATCTGCAACCACGTGTAAAGTTGGCTCATGCAGAGCTCCAGCCTGATGTCAATGGTCTCTTCGAAATTGGATTGTGTGTTTTCAAACCCTTCAGGTAAGATGTAAAAAAAGGCTTGATTTGATTTTGACCTGAAATGACTGGATTAGTTTAATCTGTGATTTGATCGTTACTTTAAAAATATCATTTTTACAGTTTTTTTTAATATACAATAAGTCAGATTAGCTAGCTGGCTCGTCACTGAATCACGGCCGGTTTACTTCAGTCTGTTATGTCACAGACCACTGTAGTCTGAGGCCAGATCAGGCTAGGTTAAAAACAACCCGAGCCCGGTCCATTATTTAGTAAGTTTTAAAATTTATCTGCGCATTTGTATATCAAAAATTAAACAGAACAGTTACAACACCCCCAACGGATTGGAAACAGAGGATATCGTTCCAAAATTTAGTAATTGCTGATCGAAGATTGGATATCTTTGTAATCATGAGCTCCACTAAAAAGATACGTTTGTGCACAGAATCGACTGGGGTTAGTCATTTCATCCAACTTAAATTAGTTTGTTTCTAGAGTAGGATCTAACCTAAAATTTACTCTCTGCAATAATCGGTTGGCTATTCCACAATCTTTCATGCAATTATAACATATAGAATAGAAGAAAAAGGTGTCTGTCTCCAATATCAAACTTTTCATGTTTGGCGTGAAATTCCAGGGATTCATGTCCGAATGAATTCCATGTTTGACTACTCCCATTCCACTAGTGAAAGGCGAAAAACTGTGATCCACTATACGTATATATGCTACTCACTGTTCTTTCGTACTGATTATTGATTAACGTTGTTGAAAACTGAATCCATTTATATTCCTTATCAGCTGCACTCCAATATTTACTCACTTTCCCCCTTCTTTTGTTGAGGTTCACAGATTAGCATCTGACTGTGCTTCAGATAAAGCTCTGCAGTGCTGGCTTCATGCAATCGCTCTCCACTAAGAATTTTATATGCTGTCCTTTGATTTCGCAGAACACTTTAGATGGTATTTCTTTTTTCAGTAAAATTTCTGTAATGCCTGAAACCTTGTTCTCCACTAAGGTTTTATGTCCTTGATCAGTGTGAAAATAGAATGAGACCTTTTAATCCTCATAAATATGTATTCACTTCACTTTAATCCTCCCCCTAACTCTGAACAGAGCTTCCGTTTAGGACAAGGGATTCATAATGTCCACACAGCTCCTGCTTCCATCCCATGTTCCTCAGGATCAGGTTTTTGGTTTATTATCACTGTCGGCCATATGAAATGTTCCAAACAGAACCATGGATAGACCATGTTAACTGTCAGATAAGCTTTATTTTAACACCAACCTCTCCTCTCCTCTTCTCCACATAATCTTTCCCTGAAATTGGGGTTTGTCATTTTTGTTGCATTTTCTCTTAAATTTTACCTCTATTTTAGCCCTTGTACACACATTCGAGTCAAAACAAAAATTGTACCTCTATTGTCTTATATACACATTTTACAAAGCATCGAAACATGAGAAGTGCGTGTATTTTATTACCAATATGGAAATTTTAATCTTTCTTATAACAAGTTGTTGTATTACATATATTCTTTCCTTTTAGGTTGAGTTCTGCGCTATGCAATACTTTTCAAATTCTTCCAATAAAGCTATTTTAATCCCCAAGAAAAGGAAAATAACATAATGGCTCCAGCTATGGCTAAAACCAGATAGCAGATAACCATAGGCGTTTTCATAGGTTGAGACGGAGACAAATTACCAAACCAATCCATCTTATTGATGCCAAATCTAATTCTGACAGTTTCCTACGATAAACTCTCTATCTAAAACATTTGACCATTTGTTTTTAACGTCATATCATTATGTAGCATACTTGCGCTCGTCCAAAAGTGACGGAACATCAAACTGCCAATTAGCTATTTAGGCATTTTGAGCTTACTAATATATTTTGTTGCCCTATTTTAGTAGAGTCTTAATTATGAGAAAGTATTTTTAAATTTTTCATATTTAGATTAATTTCTGTTCGAGTTGAGTTAATTTTTTGTAAGAAGCAAAATTTTAACTTTAAATAATTACATACATGAGAATAATTTGAATCTATATCTTCACTTAAATTAAAAGAGCTCCTTACCAACTCAACTGTACCGTAGAGTTAATATATTCTTTCATGATAGCAAAGTAATTCAGTTCTGCCATCACTATCGTCATAGTACGCTGTAATGACGACCAAGTAGGTTCCTTTCCGATCAATGGTTATGACAACCTTATCTACCTAAGGTTGTCCACCTTATTGTTTTAATTTTTTTTAAATATAGCTGAAAATAATTTAGCTTCTATTTAATAGTAACACATCTTTTGTAGTTTTTATAATTACGAAAACTCGAATTATGTCGCTCTTGTGTTTAATGATTTTGACATGTATTTTATTAACTAATATGAGCTACAAATTTCGTTGTGTTCCTTCAGAGTCGGTGGGGGTTGAAATTGAAAATAGACCCACAACTGTCAACAACTCGGGCTTAGCAGTTTCTCGTGGTAAGTTCAAAATCTCCCGTTGTTCTCGCATCAGAAAAGCGAGGGTGACCGACGGTTGAACCGGATAAAATCTGAACCATCCATCTGAAAAGACTTTGGAGACGTCCAGACGCGTGACGAAGCAGTGAGCGTAGGTTTTGTACTGAAGGCAAGTTGCTGTCGAACTCGAACTGGAAACGTATAAAGCAAATAACTTGGTGGGATCCACCTCCGCACGAGGGGTCTTAAGGCCACGTCAGCAAATCTCTGTCGTTTCTGATTCCTTAAAAGTTAAAAGGCTTGCCAATTTGTCTCTCTACTTTCGGCCTCCATTCATAATTTTATTTATCATCAGATTTTCACATATAATAATAAATTCATTTTTTAGAGGTTGCTTATTTGTAATTCAAAAATCTAAGTTCAAATGATAAAACAAAGAATCTGCTTGACAAACAACTGATTGTATTAGCTATTAGTTGATAGCTAATTTTATCAGCTGATTTGACCAATGAATTGCATTAGCTGTTTGTTAGAGATGTTTGATAAAATTAGTTATTTAGTATTATTTGTTTATGTATAAAATGATTTATAAAGGCATAACTTTAAAAAATTATAAAGATATGAATATTATATATCTTAGTATTTCGTTAAATATTCTTATAAAAATTTAAATTTTAGATATT
>JANVCL010000213.1:7780406-7790963 GCA_026546855.1 Erythroxylum incrassatum | reverse complement strand
TTTGGCAATATTTTAAAAACTAAATCGAAAGCTAATATGATAAAATAAGAGATTTAATGTTTAAAAAGTGCAAATAATATTAGTCAGTTATAAAATCGATTAAAGATTGAATAAAATCATAAAATTTGAAATATGAATGCAAGAGATTATCTTACTCAAAAAAATTTTAAAGTTTAATTAAAAAAGAAACTATCAATTGAAAATTAATTAACTTATTTTAGTTTATAAGAAATTATTAATTTATAAAAATCAACTAATTAATTAATAATTTAATTGATTTTTAATAATAAGAGTTATTAAAGAAAATCAAAATTAAAAATTAAAAATCAAATCGAAAAATTAATATGTTTAAAATTTTTATAATTAAACTAGCTGAACCGATTAGATTTTTTAATCATTAAATTTTGTTTTTTTAAGAATAATCAAAGGATAAGGAAGTTCCTAGAAACTGGGAGCTCTCTTCCTAGGTATGTTATGTTTAACTGAGTACATGAGACTTGTTAGTTCCTAACTAATTCTATCCTCGACAGATAAGTATTATGTAAAACTCACATATTAGTACTAAATGATGGTATAGATTGAAAAAATTACTTGAACAAAAGGAAAAATGTCTCATTAGAAGTATGAATTCCTCTGTTAAAAGGTTATTAGTAACCAAAAAAGGAAAAATGTCTCACTAAAAGTAAGAATTCCTACGTTAAAAGGTTATAAGTGACCAAAATACTCCCTCATCACGTGATCTTTAATCATTCAAAAATTTTATATTCATAAAAGAATAAATCAAGTTTGAACAAAAAAGTTAAGTATTTATAATTGTCAAGTATTTTATTAAAAACATAATGAAGAGCTTTAGCCTTTAAATAAGAATCAATAAAAAATAAAGTTCATTTAATTACTAAATAGTAGTAATTTATTTCTTGGCAAAATGAGACAAGTGTTTTATCAAATGAAAGGAGAGACCCTCCAATACATATGGCCAATCATTCACTATGACTATGTTGCAATTTAGAGTAAGATTTTATATATGTTTTGAATTTTGATAGAAATAGAATTTTATTTATTTTAGGCGTCTACAAAAATAGAAGTTTATTTATATTAAGTATATGTGAAAATAGAAGTTCGCTAGCGTTAAATTTTTCTAAAAATTAAATTGTACTATATTTAGATTTTTTTACATATAATCATAATTTATAAATATCCTGTTAAGAATTATGTATGTAGTTGTTGTCGTTATATTTCACTTTGTAACTTTTTCTTAATAATGATAAAAAAAGTTATCTTCCTGTCCATAAATTAGGTCAAATATTAGTTGAACCACGTACATTTAGTATTTTTATTTCATTAGTTTTATTATAATGTTTTTCTATTTACTCTATAATTAGTATTAGTATTAGATCAATTAATATCTTGACATTTAGTAGAAGAAAAAATGTTTTACTGTTGAGAAAGAAATGGGCGTTTATATGTTTAGCTTTTCTCGAGGATAATGATAGGGATAAAGAAGCACCTAGTGTTTATAATTATTAAAAAGATACAAATATATATCTATTTATTAGATTTTAAAAAGTCTAATTCTTAAATACATTCATTTTAAAAAGTATAAATATATTACATTAAAAATATTAATTATATATAATATTATTTTATTCTATTCTATTTTTTTCTTTTAGGGTCATTCAAATATAATCTCTACTAATTAAGGGTAAGACTGTATATTATTAAACCCCCGATCTCGCGTTTTAGTGAGATTATTATTGGGTTATTGTTGTTGTTTAATATTTTAATTTATTAAATTGTGATAAATTTGATATATATTATTTATAAATTATTAAATATATTTAAGGGTTTTTTTAATACACAAAAATATAAGAATTACGCTTTCAGTGCAAAAAAATAATATCCTTCAATTTATTTTGTAAAAAGTAACAATTTCTATGGATATTTTGCATTTTAACTTTTTTTCTTAAATTTGGAAGAGTGATTTAATTTGACCGAGTTGTTTTTTCATAATTGTTTGTGTGACGGTGATCGAGGGAGGTTTCCAAGAAAGTCCGGAAATTCAAATTCCACTCAATCATTTACTGGTCCACTCCACCTTAAATTTCGGGTCGTTTTAAGATATGGCGATGAAGAAATGTGGACTCTTGGCAGATCCTCTCTGTCCATTTTCAGCGAGCACTTGTCCACACCGATCCTGATAACGTCTGAAATGTAACTATCAGAAGAATCTGGACCGTCCGTTTCTAGTTGTTGTTCAACTAAGGACTATCTATAACTTCTGATGGAGTTATTTTAACCATATGCACCGGTAGGGGTCCACATAATAGACCTACAACAAGACTAGTGGTGGGCCCGCACACAATCTGACATTCATCAACATAGTAAAATCCCACGATGACCCATTGGGACATCACGTGGCACCTGACCCCACACGTAAGTTGAAGAGAAAGCACCCTCTCTCCTACTTTTGATATCATTATCAAATCAAAATTTAAGTAATAAAATAATTATTCACTGCTTTTTAAATATAAAATTATAACAAATTCCTATTGCTTTGGGTTTCCTTAGTCTACACGCCACACACTGACCACTCATTTCTTGTCCCAAGTACTACTCTCTCTATACGACAAAAGCACAACTAAAATATATTAGAGACAGGGACACGTGAGCTAACTGCCCGCCATCTCTCTCTGGTATCTACCTCAAGCACAAGCTTAATCATCTCCCTGAGATTGATTCATCATTATCTTCACACTACAATAATAATCTGTTGCTTTCCTCGTTTTTTTTTTTTTAAACAAGGGTGCAAAAAGCCTCTAAACACTAATTACGGTGGACGCCGCCTAGAAGGTGATGTCAGAGCCATCCTGTGCAAGGATAATAGTGATGTCAGCAGGCAAATTAGGATATTTACGTTTCGTTTAGTAAATATTTGATTGTATTAACTGCTAATTGATAGCTGATTTTATCAGTTGATTTGATCATTGAATTGTATTAGCTATTTATTAGAGATGTTTAGTAAAATTATTTGTTTAGTATTAGTTGTTTATGTATAAAATGAGTTATAGGACATAAATTTAAAAAAATTATAAGGTTGTGAATATTATATATCTTAGTATTTCGTTTAATATTCTTATAAGAATTTAAATTTTAGATATTTAATTCTACAAAAATTAAGTTTATAACTTTAATAAAAAACATAGAACATTTAATAATAATAATAATAATGTTATAATTGATTCAATTAATTAAACTACTAAGTTTTTAAATATTTAATATGATTTATATTATAGATAAATTATCATATCAAAATTTCTAAGATCAAAATAAGTTAACATTAAATTTAGATTTGGAATATAATACATTCCAATTTAATTTACTAGCCTTTTGCTTAAGAAATAAGAAGTAATATATATCACATAATATTGCATTATTTTTTATTTTAATATAGAACTAAATTATTAAATATCAAAAATTGAAGGATAAATATTAAATTATCAAAAGGACTTGAAGGACAAGGGCAAAATTGACATTAAATAAACAAAATTTCAGCTGATTGCTTGAAAACTTCTATAGAGAAGCTTATCCAAAATAAACTAGCTAGGTTAAATCAGCCAACCTAACCAATTAATAACCAAACGACTTTAATAACTTTTTTATAAAATTAACAAGCTAAAATAGATGAATAAGCTAAAAAAGAGTTTACCATGAGAAGATTAAGTTATGCCCTTTCCCCCCTCTCTCAAAAAGTGGATAACATTGTTCACTTTTCTTTAAATGCATTTTCTTCTGAACTGGGGCTCTTGGATCTTGTGCGGATAGTGAAATTGATGATTTTATTTTCTACTAAAGTATCTGTTTGTCCAAAGTAGAGGATAAGTCAAACTGCAACGTTAAATAAAATACTATCTCTTCGTTGGATTTAGCAATCTATGCTGTTTTTCTTTATCCTCCCTCGTGTGACATCGACTTGAAAATACATTTCTCGAAATGAAGACCATTTGATTATTCAACCAATGCATAGACATTAGGCAGCGGCTTTTGGAGACATGCATTAGTCATAAGTAGATGTACTTCTCCTTTTGTTTCCTTTGGCTTGGCGTGGAGTTCAAGTGATTAAATTTCTGAGTTTCCCATGAAATTTGAAAAGTTCTGGTCAATTTGATTCCGTGAAACAAGCCTGCTGCTCCTGCAGGTCAAATCAAACATGGAAAAGAAGGATTATGGTAAAAGTAAAAATACTGAGAAAAGAAAGGACAAGAAGACCAGCTAAATTTAACATCATCAAGTCATGAAATCGCATCTGTTCGGAGTAGTGAAAAAAAAAAAGAATTAAATGGTGAATTTTGATGTTGAAGCTGCTCTGTTGTCACGTCCATCCCAATGAAAAGAGGGGAGAGGGAAGCAGATCCCCAGAATCTACGGGTTTGCTACTGAATACCAAACTTAACATAAAATCGATGTTCTTGTCTTTGTATTTTGCTACCCAAAGTTCCCATCTTGTTTTGGTCCAAACTTCCATGTTTTGACCATTTTGGCTACTTGATTCCCGAGTAGTCAAAACTTGTGAATAAACCCACCCGCAATGCAAAGTTTTCCACTTGAAATATGTGAAAGAGTAAATGTTGATGATATCTTATGTTTTAGCATGTTGTGGTTGCGGAAAGAACCTTGCAATGAGACGGAAATCATGAATGAAATAAGATTATTCCTTGTTCTGTTTCAACGTTGAAATTGATGGGAAGTGGTTGGGGTGTGGTCAAATCCAAAGCCCTCCGGTGGGGCAAAGGCCTAGAGCCGAGGCCACGATCTGGTGGGGCAAAGGCCTAGAGCCGAGGCCACGAAACGGGCGACAGAATTACAGAAATGGGACGGCGCCTAGGTTTTGCTGGTTGTAACTGTTGTTAGTTGGCCTCCCACGTGTGCTTTTTTTGAATTGGTGGTGGTCATTGTCATTAGTTATTGTTTCTCTACTTTGCAAGTTCTTTCTTTACTAGATGCAATACTTTTTGTTGGGATTGTAAATTAAGCGTGTCTAGTGTCTGTGAAAGTTCCAAACTTTGAACAGGACAACTATGGGCAGACATAGCCTGGTTGTCACTGTCAAGCTCCCAAATCAGTCAACCCCAAGTCATGTTTTCAGGATTCTTGCAGAGCTCTTGTTTTCAGGATTCTTGCAGATCCCAAGTGCTGGATACAGGATATGTAACTTAAGAAATGGTCTTGCTTATTCTTGAAGGTAAACGCTGTACTCTTGATTCGACGTTTAGTGAGATTCGCTCATGTGTCTGCTATTGCTCTGATAAGCTCTTGCTAAGTCCCGTATTAACATATCTTCTGCTTTTTACTTCCGGGAAGGTTAAATAGAGTTTCCATGGCTTCCATTTCCACATGGGCTTCCTTTTTAATATTTTATGTTGCACCTGAAAGATGAAAAGAGTGTACGTAGAAGAAAATAGGCATGTAAGAGTCAAGTAGGTGATAGTTTGCTGGGATAAAAGGAGTTGGAACAAAAGTTGAAGCATTTTGTTTAGAATTAGAAGTCAAACAACAAAAGAAGAAAGGTAAGGAAAGAAAAAGGCCTTAATCACCGTTGACTGCAAGAAACAAAGAACACTTTCCTAAAAGCTTCACTTACATGACGGAAAAAAAAGCCAACATAGACTATGAGCACTAATTACACCATTTGGGACCATTCAGTACGTAAACAAAACAGGACGTACACTGGGAAACATACACAGAAATACACACAACTATGACGGGGCTTCACAGACAAAAATCAACAGCTAAAAGTTTCATCAACAACCAATCTTGAATGCCACACAGTATCAGGCGAATATGCTCAAGGGACCAGTCTTATTTGAAGCCTGTAGTCCATTTTTGCCATTTCTCATCCCTGTGATCCATGTCCTGCCACAGAGACGAATGCTTTTAGTGAAGAATGTTTGCCTTCTATCCCGAATCACAATAAAGCAACCAAAAACTTGACCACCGCAAAGTAAATCTAAATTTCTCTACATGTTTGACTAAGAGATTGAATAAAGACACAAGCATTCATGACATACCTTCCAACTTTGTCACTGCTGGCTGGTTTCAACAGAATAGTCAATCTTTTTGCAGTTTTAACAAAAACACTGCATGGCCAACCAAACGAGAAAAGTTGTAATACATATGGTAGTAAGCAAACTCAATGCATAATTGCTCATTCAGTTGTTAAGGTCCCTTAGGAACCCCCAGTTCAAGATCTTATGGTACCTGAAAGGTTCATCTCCAGCCTGTCTAACAGCGCCTGTAACATCTCGGTAGAGCACATGGCTTAAAATCTCGGGTAGTTCTACTCCAAACATGTTTGCCAGCTTCCTGTAAAGCTCTTCATAAGAACCAACAACAGAGAGGTCAAGAGTCCTTCCAACATCCTCCGACTCCATGAAGACTTTGCAGTGGCCACTATCAATGCCAATTTCAGTGTCGTGAGGATTTATGTACCATGAAAACCCATTAGATGATGATTTTTGGGAGCCTTGTTTGTCTGGTGTTGATCCTAATACCTCAGTGACTTTTGATTTGTCAGAATCAGTAAGAACTTCTGGGACAGAACCAGTCGAATAACTACAAGAAATCTGCTGCTCTGTTAATATTGGCTGACCAAAAAGTAAAAATTGATGTTTCTTTTTGTTGTCGCACTTTTCCGATTTCACATCAGAGTTTCCCATTGTTAACAAGCAAGACAGATTCTCGTTGCTATCCATTTGGCCTCTCATCAGGCTTTCAGAAAATCTTTGATGTGGATTAGACTGCTGGGAACCGGACAGAAATAGTCCAGTCTGCAGTTTGCTGTTAAACTGGAAATCTGATAAAGATATTCCAAATTGAGCATGCCTGGCTCCCTGTATGCCTGCAGGAGTATTTTCAGGTAAACAACTCAAGGGGTTGGTAGGCCCAAGGAGGTTTCCTGAGAATGAAGGTAACTGGAATGGGCCGTTAAGGGAAAATTCTGAATGTTGCGGCAGCCGCAACTTCTTTCTGGGTGGTGAGAAGGGTGAGAGATGGATGGCTGGCATACTCGATACCAATTCAACCAACCATGGGCTTACACGCTTTACATTTTGCAGTAAATCTGGTTCATCCCATGTGACCTGCAATGGAATTTGTGAAGAGCTATAAGTAACAAAGATGCCAAAAGCAATGGTTGTAAGGCTTTAATTTTAAAATAACAAAAACGGGTTAATAAAGAATTCAAGAAATTGAAAATAAAGCTTCCTCATGCCTACATAGATCATCCTAAATTCGACAATAATATGATCCTAGGTCAGATAACTAAGTTGGTCAATAAGGAACGTATGTTGAATCAACTAAAGATGCATTCATAACCTAAAAAATACATTCATGAGTTGGTAAATGCATTCATTTAAGATTACAGTTCTACCATTCAATCACTGACTTCATACGGTACATTTCTCAAGTACCCATAGGTGCTATATTGATTCCCCAGGAATTCTTTTCAGAGCCTGTTGAGTAATTTTAATTGAATACGCAGTGGCTTGGTTAAGGGAAACAAACAATTCATGTTCCGTTAGCCTGTGATTCTCACAAATATTACGCCATACACCGGTCTGGAACCAACAAACGAATTGGGTTTCTAGGCAACAATGATAGCTATGTCATTTCTGGAACGACGTAGGCAGATTATTGGCAGAAAAGGCAGTAACTGGCTATTAAAAAAGAAAAGGAAATCGAACAGAATCAAATTATGCAGACAAAACAACCTGACTACCCTGGAGTATCTACAGTTTCAACCTTGAAAATTTAGTAATAATAGATGCGTAAAGGTGATATTAAGGAAAAGAGGGAAACGGTTTTAAGAGGAAAGCCACAACAAGATTATCTACTTCTACATCGAGAGGAGAAAATAATAAATCCCAATTAAGTAATAATCAAACCAATTCGTTTCAACCGCAGAGATTTTACAGAAGAATATGATAAAATCAGAGTCTAGCACAGAACCTGGAGTAATAGCCAAGGAGAATTAGGCCATCGAACAGGATCAGCAACCTGAGCAGAGGCAACAGTCCCCATGAATTAGCTAATCCAGGAAGAGTCCTCTGTTTCAAAAGCCATCTTAAACCTCAGCGTCGTCGGTCTCAAAGTCAGCGAGGTACTTGACGCCAGCGATACGGCAGAGGATGAGCGCCGGAATCCGAGGACATGAAGAGAAATCGACGGCAGTTTGAGAGTGTTCAGCATGGCCTTGAGGAAATTAGAAGACTTTTGAGTTGAATGGTGGGATCTGAACCATACTTCCTGCACACGGGTGCCCCTATCATCGGTGAAACAAAGCCCCTCTCACCGGTGAAACAAAGAACAATACGGCTTGAAAGAAGAAAAACTAAAGTATGAAAAGACGAAAGCAAAGTAGAAATTGACTTACGAATGGCCAGTGGGCAGGAGTTGAAATGCAAATGAACTAATTAAGCGGGAATGTTAGACTCACCAATACCGACGTTTTATTTGAGAAAATGTCGTGAATTTTATTTGGTGACGTTTTAATAAAAAAATGTTGCAAAAAATATTACAAATTTATGACGTTTTTATAAAACATTGCGAAAAATTGAATTTTTTGTGACGTTTTTAAAATGTCACGAAAAGTATTTACAATCTGTGACATTTTATCAATAAAAAGTCGCAAATTGTATTAATTTCTTGTAATGTTCCAATATTATTAAAAGAGAAAAGACAGCACAAAAGTTAAGAATTAGTTAGTTAGGGCTGCCATAATGCATGGCTTAATTGGTGACGTTCCATGCATGATATCATCATAATATAATCAGGTGAGAGCTCATATCTCACCACAAACCAAGGTGTCTACTACATTATTCATTCATCCACATCTACTTCAGCCTTTTTTTTGTGTGGAATTACCCAAGGATTCTAATTTATTGGCAAACCATACAACACCACGGGCTCTAATCTTTCGATCTATATGAAGGATATGTATATCTATATCATAAAATTTTCATTTATATAACTTAATTTTTTTTCATATGTAGTACTTTTTATGTATAAAGTACCAAAATTTTACTAACACTATGACATGCGGTACGATTTAATTATTGAAGGATATGTATATAAAATATTGAAAGCTATATAGGTGAAAATTTTATGTTAACAATATTATTACCAATTCCATATATTTTAAAGGACTTAGCGTTTATCCTTATTATAATAACGACAACCTTTTCTATTTATCATCGTTAATAAATCTCAGAGTTTTTTAAATAAAGATAAAATTATGTACTTAATGTCTTAATTATACTTTTGAAATGTTAAAAGCCAACTTACACATGTGGACAAATTGAAAAGGCCTATTTTTTTCTTCCAATTTTAGAGTAGTGATCAGTGTAGATGAGTCCCCAACATCTTAATTAATAAAGAAAAAAATGTGTAAATTTCTAATACTTCTATGATTATTCATTTTAGAGATTTTGTAAGATTGTATGAAAACGAAAAGGTAAGCATGAATTTTTAAAAATAGTTTTGAAACTACAAAATAAATATAAAATTAAACATATGTAATATATGCTTATAATTTTTACTCTAAATAATAAATAACCTTTCTTAATAACTTTAAAAAGTAATATGGCATGATTATTGACTAGGAATTAATTAATACAAAATTAAGAAGGCACAAACAAAAAGAAAAATTGAACAAGAAGTCACTCTTTTGAAGGCAAATGTAAAATAGCAACACAAATATTGAGAGTCTCCTCCCACTAGCCGACATCAACCACATTCCCCCCTTTTCGGAAAACCTTCGACACATATCCACAACATCTCACTAACTCGACAACAACCTTTTCAATAGTTACCTTTGCCCTTCTTTTTCTGACAACCTTTAACCTTCACACCCTGTTCATCCTTCCGACAACCTACTCAACATCCTCCCTCTAACCGACAACAACTTTCTCCTTTTCTTTTTCTAACAACCATTTCGACATCCCTCTTTCTCTCCTCTTCCCCCCTTTTTTTTTCCTGAAAGCTTCTAACGATCACAACCTGTTCATCCTTCCGATAGCCTATCCACCTTTTCCACTCTACAGACAGCCTTGACCTAACCCCTCCCCTGACATGTCAACGTAGTCATCCAACATTGAACCTAACTGACCGAACCTAATATCACATAAATGGAACTTCCAGTAACCAACCAACCTAATTCCTAAGTCGATATAGAAACCCTTATCATAAACATAATATACTTTCCACCATTAAGAGGAACCTCAGAAAGGAAACAGCAGGGACTGGAGAAGGAGAAGGCCATATGTAGCTCTATTGTAGGGGATTCTGGGAATCTAGGCAAACTTAGATTTGTGGAGTGATTGAGTCAAATTTACTTTATTAACTGGCCGCATTTTCTTAACTGTTTATGCACTCGTTGACTCCTAATTGCTGATTTTTGTACTTAAATTGGTTCCTTGTATCGAGTTCTCATAATTTGCAAATTGTCAGTACATTGTCATAATTCGATATCAAATTCTCTATAAATTTTATGAGGACAATTGA
>JANVCL010000213.1:7769548-7780306 GCA_026546855.1 Erythroxylum incrassatum | reverse complement strand
GCATCTAGACAAGATGGTATTTAAAACTTAAAGCCCAAAAAGATTGAGTGGGAGAGGATGCTCATGTGAGAGTCCACAGTCTCCAAATGATGGCCCATTTGCATGTGGTGAATTGTTGCTCCCCATCGTAGGGCATGAATCCTAAATCTTGCATGGCTTGGGTCTCCTTAAGGATAAGTCCACTTATTGGTAGCAAATGTGACCTCCTACCGAGGCATGATTTGTAAGTATCTTTAATGAACAAATCAAATGGTTAAACACTCAACATGTTTTATCAATAAACTGTCCACCATAGCTATGTTGGTAAAAGTATAGACCAAATTATGACGCTTCTCAAAAAATTAGGCATGAGATGCTTGGTAGTTTTTTGAGTGGGAGGGTCCTAGTTTTTATTTTAATGAATAAGATGGTCCACCTTCACTTAGTCTGTTATAGATAAGAAAAATAATTGTCGTATAATGTTTTAAATTTTTTTAAGTTCTGTTAAATCTATCATCATACATACATGCATCATGATTTTATACAAAGTTTCAATATTATTGACTAGTATGCTCATGTTTTAATAATTTATATTTTCAAATATAATCAACCATAAAAATGAATCCACTCACCCTACTCTGGACAAATAACAAATTGGAAAACGGAGAAAATTTTAATGAATGGAGACGTAACCATGACATTGTTCTCCAATATGAACATATTTCATAGGTGTTAACTGAAAATGAGCCTACATCTTCAGGTGGAGGTTCAACTCCTGAGATAGCCAACAACATGAGCATTGTTAGAGTGCTTACAAGACTACTAACTATTATATTCTAGCTTCTGTCAATGACATATTGCACAAGCAAATTGCTCATATGAAAACTGCTAGTTCAATGGTACATCACCAACATGAGATGTTTGGTGTGAGGACTAAGGGTCCGTTTGGTAGAGCTTTTGTCAGTAGAGCTTTTTTTAGAAGCCAGTTGACTGTTTGGCTGTCAATTAAAAAATAAATTTTTTAAAAGAGCTTCATACAATAGGCTGTTTGGCAACATAAAAATAAAAAGCGCTTTTATTAATTTTAACTATATTTTATTTTATAATAAAATTATTTATGCTAAATAATTTTTTAAGTATACCAATATGCAAAGTATCATCTTGTAGGAAATAATTTAAAGAGATGTCTCATTTTCTTATAAGAAATAAAATTAATATGAAAAATAAATAATATTATAATCCAAAAATAAATATTCAAGCTAAAATAGTTAAATGAACAATAAACTGTGCATTTTATCGTAATACAAGAAGATTTACAATATGTTCCCTCGCATCATTCATCTCATTATTTTGTGGCTCGTCTAAATGATCTCCTTCAACGTCTTCATTTTTATTGATTTCTTCATTTGTAGGAAGTAATTCATCATCTTCATCATAGGGAGAAAACTCTTCATCCTTTTGAGTATTTAACCTTATAAAATTGTGAATGGCCATTGAAGCAATCACAATTATAAAAGGAGTTTGAACAAAAGTTGAAGCATTTTGTTTAGAATTAGAAGTCAAACAACAAAAGAAGAAAGGTAAGGAAAGAAAAAGGCCCTAATCACCGTTGATTGCAAGAAACAAAGAACACTTCCCTAAAAGCTTCACTTACATGACCGAAAAAAAAGCCAACATAGACTATGAGCACTAATTACACCATTTGGGACCATTCAGTACATAAACAAAACAGGACGTACACTTGGAAACATACACAGAAATACACACAACTATGACGGGGCTTCACAAACAAAAATCAACAGCTAAAAGTTTCATCAACAACCAATCTTGAATGCCACACAGTATCAAGCGAATATGCTCAAGGGACCAGTCTTATTTGAAGCCTGTAGTCCATTTTTGCCATTTCGCATCCCTGTGGTCAATGTCCTGCGACAGAGACGAATGCTTTTAATGAAGAATGTTTACCTTCTATCCCGAATCATAATAAAGCAACCAAAAACTTGACCACTGCAAAGTAAACCTAAATTTCTCTACATTTTTTACTAAGAGATTGAATAAAGACACAAGCATTCATGACATACCTTCCAACTTTGTCACTGCTGGCTGGTTTCATCAGAATAGTTAATTTCAGTGGCCAGTATCAATGCCAATTTCAGTGTCGTGAGGATTTATGTACAATGATAGCTATGTCATTTCTGGAACGACGTAGGCAGATTATTGGCAGAAAAGGCAGTAATTAGTTATCAGAAAAGAAAAGGAAATCAAACAGAATCAAATTATGCAGACAAAACAACCTGACTACCCTGGAGCATCTACAGTTTCAACGTTGAAAATTTATTAATAATAGATGCGTAAAGGTGATATCAACTCAAGGAAAAGAGGGAAAAGGTTTTAAGAGGAAAGCCACAACAAGATTATCTACTTCTACATTGAGAGGAGAAAATAATAAATCCCAATTAAGTAATAATCAAACCAATTCGTTTCAACCGCAGAGATTTTACAAAAGAATATGATAAAATCAGAGTCTAACACAGAACCTGGAGTAATCGCCAAGGAGAATTAGGCCATCGAACAGGATCAGCAACTTGAGCAGAGGCAACAGTCCCCATGAACCAGCTAATCCGGGAAGAGTCCTCTGTTTCAAAAGCCATCTTAAACCTCATTCCAGAGCACCAATGAATCCTCATTGCGGCTCTTACAGAAGAAGCCTTCACAAAATATTCCGGAGTACTAGCCCTCGGGTAGTAAACAACCTCAATAGGTTGCCCTTTAGTAGCACAATTTGCTGCCTCCAAAACATCTTCAGGCTTCACTCTACCCTTAGCTCTCAAACCCCCATTGCGTGTCACCTTACTCTCATCTTCTTTCAAAAAAATTGAAAATCCACTGTAAGGATTCAAAGAATTTCCACTCAAGTTCCATCCAGTTGGCGATGAATCGGGTCCATTCCCCATTCCAATACCACGCTTGGCTCTTCGAATCCCAACACAAAGATCACCATTTTCAGCTCTCAGGAACACGATTGAATCTCCAGCAACAAGTTTCTTATGGTTCACAAAATTGCTCCACCCAGTAGTCAACAAGTGCCTCCTCGGAGTCCCTCTATAAATATGCCTGAACTTCCACGTCTCGCCGTGCACATCTTTAGCCACCACCGTCTGTACTGGCGGGTCCGCCGAGTAATCTAGCCGCGGGAATATCGTCTCCGCACAATATCTCGGCACAGAGAAACCTCCACCGTTGTTCGCATCAGATTGAGTTAACGTTTTCGCAAAAGATGCAGGCTTTTCCGTGTTACTACTAGTGTTATCACTTGCAACCATTTGTTCTCCGAAATCAAGCTCGTTGCTTTGTAGCGGAACGAGGCTAATCTTTGCATAGACCTCGTCGGTCTCGGAGTCGGCGAGATACTTGACGCCAGCGACACGGCAGAGGATGAGCGCCGGAATCCGAGGGCATGAAGAGAAATCGACGGCAGTTTGAGAGTGTTCAGCGTGGCCTTGAGGAAAGTAGAAGACTTGTGAGTTGAATGGTGGGATCTGAACCATACTTCCCGCGCACGCGTGCCATAGCTGTGGATCCAAGCCCTTTTCTGACTCTTTCATCTGCTTGATGATGAATAACAAAAGAGTGATTTCAGAGTTAAGTCAAAGGAACGCAAGTGAAACTAGTGAAAACATGTTTTTACCGGTTGTTATGACCAACAAAAACACAGTGACGCAGAGAAGAAAAGAGAAAACTTCGGAGACTGGAGTTGTTTGAGAAGTAGACTTTTGGCCGAAACTCACTTTCAAGATCACTTCTTGAGAAATCGAAAGTATTGCTGAGAGCCTGTAATCAATCAAACCTTCAAAGGTTGCTACACAAACACACAGTCCTATTGCAATCAATAATTTAACCACAAAAATGTGGACAGAAATCACTCACAAAGAAAAGAGACTCAAAATCCAGAACAGAAACCCAGTTGGAGTTTTTGCTCGAAAGCAAGAGGGAAAAAAAAGGAACAAAAAAAGACCTTTATGGGCTTTTCTTTTCCGGTTTTAACGTCTCTGATTGTCTCTGGTCCCTTTGTCCTTGTTCACCTATAAAGCACGATAGGGTACTTGCAGAATTTTTGAATAACGTGAAGGATTACTCATGCAGAGACACAGACAAGAGAGACATTAATCATCGATCAGCAGTAGCTGCAATCTCGTACGTAGTAGACCACCATTTTACCACTACCATCACCATCTGAAGAAGACAATAAGTTTTGCTCACTAAACTCCAAAACAACAGCTTTTTCAAGATAAAGAAGCCTTTTTCACTCTCTCCATTCTCTCACTGGATCGTCTGAAATTTTCTTTCTGCTTTGTTGAAGTTGCAGTTGTTATCACTTTCTCTATCGTCAGTTCTTGATTGAACTGAACTCTCTCTGATAAGCTTTTCTCTGTCTAGGCAAAACCACAACAGAACAAAACCACACAATAGAAAAAGTAAAGAGAAGTGGAAATCTTGAAAAGACACACTCACAACACCTTTGTATTTATTACACTAAAAATGTCTATTATCTCCCAAACCATTATCTCGTAACTTAACGCGTGATAATATCGCGAGTAAATGAAGTAAGAGCAGTTTAATGAGCTCTGAAATTGGAGCAGTCATACATGGACAAACAAACTAAACCCCAAAGTTCAATAGTCATTTTTGGTTCAACATGATTTTCTTGTTTCTACAGTTCTAAGTTGGCGCGTGGTGTAACGACAGTAAATCCATTGGAGGGTGACGTGCACGCGACAGCATGATGGTTAGGTGAGGAGTCGGCGATGTGGGTGGAGGACGTGCTGCGTAGTAATCGGATGGGTTTCGAACACCAGTTTAGTTCCATGGGCTTTCTCTTATTTCTCATTTTGGAAAAAATAATAACAATAAATTCGGTTCCTCTCATCTGAAGCCGTTTATGGTATGAATTGGGGGGTTTGGTCTTTACTTGAACAGGGTTTTCGAAATATATGGTGTTGGTGTTGGGACTTTGGTTGTGTTGTCTAGTCTGTCTGAATTTACGTTTGATAGACATAGACCTCAACTTTCTATCGTCATCACTGTCCTTTGTCGAATCCAAAAATGAAAATAAGATGACACTTTTCAAATCAAGATAAAATGCACCATAAGTTATCGCAACCAGTTTTTATTTATAATTTATTTTAAGAATTCAACTTTTAATCACGCTTGGATCGTAGCATTCGCTTATGAATGTTTTCTTCGAACCGTGCACATTTTGTTGTTTAACTCTTATGCTTTCTCTTGTTATAAATATATGTGAGTAGATGTAGTTGAGATTAAGGAGAGCATAAGAGAATGGAGCTCATGCAAATGTTTTTATATATACCGACCAAAGCATCTTCACTTAAATAGTTTAGTAATAAGCTAAGCTATAGTCGTGCCAATTTCATCTCTAGTTCCATCTTTTAGCTAGTGAACCCATTAGCAATGGATGGTGACGTTACATTCATCATTCAATGATCGATCCAATTTTATCACTTTGTTTTTTCTTATATAAAATTTACAATAATTCTATTGTTACATTCGTCGTACCTGAATCATGCTGTAATCTTTGCGTAATTAATTGATGGAATTGAGGTTGTGTGTATTTTTAAATTGATTTGTGTCGCTATTTGAGAGGTACGAGTAGTACTTGTACGTTTTGTCTGTTCGTCGATCTCTTTAGTAATAAACTATGTCTGTGCCCTTAAATGTCAGCTTAGACAAACGATAAAAAACATTTGAGAGTCGGGGATGATTGATGTGACATGCAAGAACTCAGAACTTAACAAAGCATATCGCCATTGTAAGCTCCGTCCTTACTTAAAGCTTTGTGCTTGATATATGATTGTAAGGTTGAGAGTTGTTTTCAAACTCCTGTAGGTCGAAAGATTTTGTCCTCGCTTCAAGATAACTACTGATACTGTAAGTGCAAGTCTTGGCTTGAAAGCTCACTCTAGGCCCCATGAAAAGCATTTATATATATAACGAACCTGTTTTACTTACGATTGCCAATTCAATCGAGATGATAAATTTCTAAAGATTGGGTTAATTAAAACGAACTAACAGAGTTAATTGTTTGGATTTAATGAACAAGCACACATATCACAACTATAAAATTATAAAGACTTTCACATTTCAAAAGCTTAAGAGTTTGGTTAGCTAGTGGGAGGGCTTCAACCTTAAACCTCTAGATAAGACCAGTAACGAAGCTTCTTATATATGTATTATAATGGAACATCGCAATAGAAAACATCGACGTAGGGTTCCGTCATGTCTCATTCTCGACTATTAAATTTGTGCTCGGTGGAATTTAGTACCTCCCATCATTAGGTACAAAGAAGTTGAGATATTGTTGCTATACTAACTAAAACAAGTTGGCAGTTAAAGCCCCTTGAACCGGTGGTTATGTAACCTTCTTTGGCAGTAAATTAAGTGGAAGATATTCACTGCAAGGGTTTGGTGAAGTGACGACATCATTACCGACAAGCAACGCCAGACAAATAGTCAGACAAATTTAAGATCAACTTTTTTGGAGGAAGAGATCTTAATTAGGGGTTTCAAAGGAAAGTTTTGAGAAGTTAACATTTCAGAAACGGTTGGTGAAGAATCGACATTGATACCGACACAACACATATCAAACTTTTCAAAGAAATCCATACACATAAAGTTAGGATCAACACAACATTTTTAGGCACTACAATAAAGTAGACATTTAACTACGTTTTTTTACGACGTTTGCAAAATCATCGGCAAAAGTTATCATATTGCGACGAGTTTTTAAATCGTCATTAAAACTAAATCTTTAGCGATTAACTAAAAAAACGTCACAAAAGGAACAACATTTCGTAATGAATGACAAAAATCGTCCTCAAATGGTAAACATTTAGTGACGATTACCGAAAATCGTCACAAAATGATCTACAATGGGTGACAATTTCAGAAATTCATCGATAAATGAACTTTAGGTGACACTTCTCAGAAATCGTCACCATAATTTGTTAAACATTTGGTGACCAATGTCTAAAATCGTCACCAAAGAGTTTATAATTGGCGACGATTATATAAAATCTTCACTAAAAAGATGTTTACTTTTTTACCACGTTTTTGACATTGTTGCCAACAGTGACCATTTGATGACAATATTTGAAAGCGTCACTAAAAGATCAACATTTGGTGACAAGATTTGAAAATCATCACCAAATGTTGCACATTCAATGATGATTTCTGAAAATTGCCACTAAATGGTTCACACTCACCAAAGGTTCTACAGTAATTTGCAACACATTTAGTGACTATTTGCCTAAATCGTCACCAAAGGTTAACATTTTTCAAAATTATTAAACTAACATTTTTATAATCTATCATAGTTAAGATATGTTTTACTGGAGATTTGTTTTGAATGCTTACAACGTATTGTTGAAAAAAACACACACAACATAACTTTAAGTATTAAACAGTAGTATTAATTAATCATTAATATTTACTAACATTGCAAAAATTATTTATAAAAAATTTAAATAATTGTATCAATATAATAATATGATATATGGAGTAGTGCGAACTTTGAATTAGAAGTTTAACAATTCATACAGTCATAGAACAAGAACAATAACAATCCACACTTAATAGTACGCAGCTTGACTCCTAATTAGTAGAGAGGTTGTTTGACAAATTCTTACAGATATAATAATAAATAAACTTTAAAGCTGAGTCTAGTTGATTGCATCGATAAATAACAATGATATAATTATTTTTTTGGATTCCAAGTGACATGAGAGTCGTAAAAGTAAATAAGTCTCTAATATCTGGATTCTTGAGAAGGGTCCTTGCACGTTCAAAGGTACCAATTGAAACAATGATAGTTCTTCCCTCAGGTGTAGGGTTTTTCATACCCTCTTGTAACAACGTTTCCACTATAGCTAAACTTGTAGAGGATACAGTGAATAGGTCGCTAGATTTAGTATGGAAGACAAGTTCTACAGATGAACTGCCAATACGAAACGATTTACCTAAAACACAATTAGTATAGAACTTAGATATTGTCATATTAGTAAACCATTAAACAAACCAAAATTGGAGTGACATGCATATGTGAATGACCATACAAAGTCAGTGGAATTGACGAATTTTACAAAACAACCGATTTTCCTAATCCTTTACGGACTGTTGTGACATTGCTCCCGCCTTTATGGGCATACATGTCATCTTTGAGATTCAAGAAAGCTTAAAATAATATGTAGTATATACCATCAAATGTGAATATATACAATAACTTCATAAAAGGAAATGAGATGTATATAATAAGGAAAGTAACGTTGTTCGGATGATACTAAACACCTTGAAGTAGAAGATCGGCCATAGAAGGCAAACGATGATTAGTGTATGAAGTGGAGATTTTTTTTGCATTGTTTATTTTTTAGTAGGGACAATTTTGCCACATTCCTCTCAACGGAATGAATTAGGGTCATTTGGAACTAATCGCCACGTCGACATTCCATGATTAATAATGTTAAGAGGTATATTCTGCAAATGTCGATTTAGAATAAAATGGTGATATGTTCAACTCCAATTTCGATGATAAGTGAAAATAGTCCAGTTTAGCACTTATACATCTTCAATGTGCTTAATAATATAAAATTTATCCTTACTAAAATTTCAGAAATCTATTGTGTAGTTTGTATCACATGCAAAATTTAGAATTAAAAGTAGAATAGACATGACTATGTTCTTGATGTACAGAAATATAGTATTATCTATATTGGGCTATATTACTATTAATGGAAATGAATTAAAGTAAAATGCTCTTGAAGACCTTTCATCAAATAGTTACGAAGTTTTAATGAGGGAAGCGTTAAAAGTCGTTGAGAAGAAGCCAACTCATATACAAATAATAAAGACAGACCGTAAATCATAATCGAAACACAACCCTTACATCAAATGCATAATTAATAACTCACAATAAACACCTAAAGGTATAAGTTAAACTTAGCACAACTTCGTTAATGAAAATATAATAAAAGAATAATACCGATTCAGTTAATAATGGTTTTTCGACGGTGATGACCACAATATAAAACCCAAAAAAAGAGAGGATTTTGAGAAATGTTGACGGCTTGAACAAGAATGAAGTAGCCTTTTCTAGTGATTGTCATCGAAAACTTAATACAAAACGACGTTGTTTCTTATTTACTGTAGTTGTTTGGAAGTAGTATTAATTAATTTGCTACGATCTATTGTATTTGGTCGACAAACGTCAGATGTAGCAACTAATACATAGTTCGTCGTCAAAGCCTGCGGGTTCATAAATAATTTTTTATAAATTTCTATTCCTATTCCAAAGAAAACATAATTTGAATTAAAAATTAAATTATTCAATTGAAAAGTATTTCGAAATTAATTTGTTCACCCTTCAAATAAATTATAGTTAACTTACAATTTTCAGAAAATTATACTATTTAATTATATGAAGCTAGGAGAGCATCTGTATCATTTTAAAGGTTTAGGGAAAAGTTCGCCTTAATTAATGTCCTTTTTAATTATATGAGTTTTTCCCTTTAAAGCTCATACAATTCATAACCTTCAGTACCAATATTTTGTCCCCTTTCCACTACCTACTAAAATGATTGAATTCTACATATGAAATTGAAGAATTTGAAGGGAGTTGGCCTTTCTAAATTATGAATATGACTTTGCTATTTTGAACAAGAATTATAATGATAAAAGAATATGATATAGATAAAAGAAGTTGTGATCTTAAAAATTGGTGTCATGCATTACAACTACTGTTATTATTATAACAAGGTGAGTAGGTTAGGATTAGTCACTTTTGTTGACCAATTGCTAATTGATCACTAATGCATGATTCAACATTACTCATCTTGATAACTTCCTTTCACACAAGGGAGGGGCATATTATATATTCCATTTTGGGAATGGGAGAAGACTACTCATGCGTGTGGAAGCATCATAGATTTCCTATCAAACTCATGACTTGGTTTATGCTATGCAAATTTGAGTGAAGTCTTTACACGTTTCGATGAAAATAAATGTTATCTTGACTCACATTCAATGTTGTTTTGAGCTACTTGTATACATTTCATGTCATAAACAAGGTTTCAATTTACATGGAAGAATCACAATTAGGTTCATTATTATAATTTATTGTGATTTTCAATAAATGTTATTTTGTGCACATTATGTATAATTATATGCTTTAAATATAATTTAGTGTGAAAGCATAGGTGCATTAGTCATCTCGTCTCCCTAAAGAAGACAATGTACTGCTTAGCTTGCATTTTGAAATAGTTCCTTCTTTGTTTAAGTATATAATAAAAGTAATATTTGTATAAGTCATTTGATTTAACATTTTAAATTTTTTGTTAGTTTTCAGCTTTGGTATGTTTATTCTTTTGTCTTTGCTATATCTATTTTCTTATTAAATCTACACTTATAAATATACACTTATAACTTCAATTGTTGCATTAGTTGGTGATTGTATATAGGATTTTTTTTTGCAGATTTTGTCTTCCTCTGTTTGATTAGAGACAAAATCAAAGAATTTGTGTGGCATCTTCAGGTATATTCTCCCTGCCCACCACATGCTGGACAAAAGCCCTATGTCCTGTGAACAAGAATTATAATGATAAAGTATAAGGTTAATTATATAGAATTCCTGTAGGGTTTGATTTCTTTAATTTCAATATATATTTTTAAGCAATTATGTCTTATTTCTTTGTAGTATCACTTAATCATAAC